>CM042069.1:8147893-8329493 GCA_023512825.1 Liposcelis brunnea
CCTTAAGTGGTTTCGATGAACGTATAGTAAAGTTGAATATGCTCTTAATGCTTTTTTTTCCATCGCGTCTCATTCCCTATTTTCCAAAGAGAGGGTAAATCGGCTAATACACTTAAATTCACTTACCTACACCCTGCGCTTTTCCCTTCTTCCCTTCGTGACCTTCTTTTTTAATCCTCCCCTTACCTAATTTCATTTTTCTTGAATCACCCTGTGTAAGGAAGGCTTTCATTTCACGCTAAATATTCACATCGCGGGCAACAAAAAAAAAAGAAAACAAAGAACCAAAAGCAAAAAAAAAAAAAACGAAAAACAGTTCACATACTTTGCGTGCAGTTTTCTTTGCGTGCGACATACTTGGCTTTCAGATAACATTCACAAAATCGAGCTTTTTTTCTATCCCTTTTTCTCTGGAATCCCGAAAGCCACGCTTTTCCTTTTTCCTGCATATTCCCTCTACGGATAAAAGTAAATCCTTCGATGGGAACTTCCGGTTACCATCCCGGTGAGTGACCGATTTCCCTGGTAATAGGCATAAAGGAAAGAAAACTCTCCGGTGATTTTCCGGGTTACGATATTAAATGTTTACCTGGAATCCCCAGTTATTTTTGTTTAAATTATTAAAAAAAATAATCGAGCGGGGAGGTAATTATTACGTTTACGTATTTTTTTTTTTTTTGTTGGATCCATTTAAAAACAATTTGATCTCTCGCACGCCACGATGCACGAGGGTAAATGGATTTGTTAAGGAAGAAAGAAAAAGAGAAGCGGACTTAGTAAGTAAGTTCGATAAAATGTTTCGTGTTCGAAAAAAATTAAATGAAATTTTTTTATTGACGGATTAATCGATTGACTGATTAATCGTATTTAAACGGTTGAATCGATTAACTATTTTACTACCCGTTATTTATCTTATCTTATATAGTATATGTCAAATGTTCTAATTTTTAAGTATAATTTGATAGAAAAAAGCGATTGCTTATGTCATTGCCACGGTTTGAATTAGGGAGGCATTTTTTTTAAGTTACTGAAGCAAGTGGTGAGATTTGGTGACACACCAGACATTCTGCGACGCGAGTGGTTCATGCTAAGACATTCTGCGACGCGAGTGGTTCATGCTAAGACATTCTGCGACGCGAGTGGTGCATAATAAGACATTCTGCGACGCGAGTGGTTCATGCCAAGAGGTTCTGCGATGCGTGTGGTTCATGCCGAGAAATTCTGCGACGCGAGTGGTTCATGTCAGGACATTCTGCGACGCGAGTGGTTCATGTCGGGACGTTCTGCGACACGAGTGGTTCATGTCAGGACATTCTGCGACGCGAGTGGTGCATATTAGGACATTCTGCGACGCGAGTGGTTCATGCCGAGAAATTCTGCGACGCGAGTGGTTCATGTCAGGACATTCTGCGTTGCGAGTGGTTCGTGCCTAGAAGTTCTGCGACGCAAGTGGTTCATGCCGAGAAATTCTGCGACGCGAGTGGTTCATGTCAGGACATTCTGCGACGCGAGTGGTTCATGCCAAGACGTTCTGCGACACGAGTGGTTCATTCCAAGACATTCAACGTTTATCCATCTCAATTGCTCTCAATCTCTGACCCAGCCTGAGGAGAACACAAACTCTTTTGATTACCAATCAACTTCGAATGATACTTTTTGCTCATCCCTTTTACCCAAAGGCGCAAAAGAAACTCCCTCGCATCATATTAACACAATGTCAGTTAACGTTAAAAGTCAAAAAGTCTCGTCGTACACGTGTAAATTGATGCGCTGACAAATCTTTTCCATTTTCATTCGACTTAAAGAGTTAGAAACCGCAACTTTTAATAAAGGAGAGATGAATAATTAAATAGAAACGTTGAAACTTAGTTTGACATGAACATCATTCTTCACTTCGAGTTAATTAATTAATTTTTATTCATATTTATTGCTAAATTTTAAAACGTTAAGTAAATCCCGAGGAGATGAAAGGTGGGAAAAACTTAAAATAACAAGATGGGGGGATGAGGGCGGATGTAAACAAAAAAAAAAAACATCAAGGTGGAAAAACTTTCTCAATTTCCCCCTGCGCTCCGCGATTTCGCCATCTTAAATAAAAAATGCTAATTTTGATATATCGAAAGTTGGGAATAAAAAATAAAGAAATTTCTGAACCGGTTTCTTTCTCTTTTTCCTTTTTCTTTTTTTTCCTTTATCCATTAAGTGACTGAACGCACACGGAATAAGTCACGGAAACGGAAGTCAAGGATGTCCCCATAATTCTTCACCTTCCTCCTTTCCCATTTTCAATTTTTCCTTATTTTGTTTATAGGGAGAGTGTTTTTTTTCTTCTTCTTTTCTCTCTTAAAGCTAAGATGTAAGGATCAACCTTTTCCATTATCAACATTCCCGAAATGGGTGAAATTTTCCTTTTTTTCGTAGAAAAGGGTGAAACAGTGCCGAGTTAAGATGTTTTTTTGAACAAAGGAATAATATTCTCGAGAGGCCACGAAAAATTATAAATTCTTACCATTCAATTTTCGTTATTTTACTTGGTTAATGGAGCTTTTAAATGAAAAATTTTTCTTCCAGAGGAAAGTTTTTTTTAAAAATTCTTTTTCTTTAACCTCTTTATAAAGTAATACCGTAATGCAGAGCATGAAGTTTTTAAGAGTGCCTGCAGGAGCTAACGATAAGTAAAATGAGTTTTACGAATTGAGTTTTTCCTTTTTTATACGAAAAGAATTGTCGTTGCATTTTATAAATGTATTAAAGTTTTTTGCAAGAGTGCAAATGATTAACCCTTTTCTTTCTAACCAATGACGCAGTGGCGGAGTGATTTGTTTGAACCATTTGCCTCGCAGAATATCTGGGGATGAACATTCGTGTCGCAGAATGTCTTAGGATGAACCATTTGTGCCACAGAATGTCCTAAATTAAACCACTCGCGTCGCAGAATATCATGGCATGAACCACTCGCGTCGCAGAATGCCTTTGGACGAACCACTCGCGTCGTAGAATTTCTTAGGATGAACCACTCGCATCGCAGAATGTCTTGGCATGAACCACTCGCGTCGCAGAACGTCTTGGATAAACCACTCGCATCGCGAAATGCCTTGGCATGAACCACTCGCATCGCAGAATGTCTTGGCATGAACCACTCGCGTCGCAGAATGCCTTTGGACGAACCACTCGTGTCGTAGAATTTCTTAGGATGAACCACTCGCGTCGCAGAATGTCATGGGATGAACCACTCGGGTCGCAGAAAGTCTTGGGATGAACCACTCGCGTCGCAGAATGCCTTGGGACGAACCACTCGCGTCGTAGAATTTCTTAAAATGAACCACTCGCATCGCAGAATGACTTGGCATGAACCCCTCGGGTCGCAGAATGTCTTGGAATGAACCACTCTCATCGCAGAATGCCTTGGAATTAACCACTCTCATCGCAGAATGTCTTGGATGAACCGCTCGCGTCGCAGAATGCCTTGGGACGAACCACTCGCGTTGCAGAATGTCTTGGGATGAACCATTTGTATCGTAAACCAACTATATCTCATTTTGGGCAATTACCATCATGTTTAGCTAAAAAAGAAAATTATATGAGGCGCATTCGACTGGGTCAGTCACGACACTCCATTTAATCGATAAGCAGCATTCAACCCTTTTTGTCGCTCCCAAACTAAAATTGTAATAAAATATTCCCGAAAAATCACCCATAACATGGAAACTAGGTCAAAATGTTCCGCGACTCTCTCATTCCCTTATCCCCATATATCATACATAATAAATCGATCGACTCCTGCCAACTTGTACGCATCAACTAAATATAATAATAATAATATTCCACTAAAGCTTTAAAATATTATAAGGAGAGAACGAAAAAAAAAAACGTGGTAATTTAATCAAGAACCTCCCCTCAATCAAGCGGTAATATAATAATAAGTATTCTTAAAGTAATGAGGGGTGGGTTCGACCCCAACCCTTAAACTACCGTTCGATTCACACGCAATCCATATCGAGACGTAAATTTATGGAATTCCCTACCCAACAATAGGTGTCATTCTATTGTTTGCAAAAGGAGGGGGGATAGAAATTTGGTTTTCTTTTGTTTTATTACGTAATTATTATGCTTAATTATTATTACCTTGCCTGCCGATACCCTTTTGCGATGATGTTTTAATCTTCTCCCCGTAGCTTTCTTTCGGTTAATTATATTCCTTTTCCTCCCTCCCCCTCTTCGAATTTTTCTTAAACCATTTATCGCCTGATTTATGCTTTTCCTTTTTATTTGGCGTGTGGCGATTTGCTTTTGTTCGTTAACCGGAAAAAAGGGGAGAAAATCCACAATTATATTAAAAAAAATGAAATAAGAAATTAATCGAAACAATTAATCATTTCAAGTTTGTTAGTTGCTGGAAGTCGAAGAGGTTTTTTTTTTACCCGCTGAGACTTCATTTTTTTTTTTTTATAGAGAAAAAGAATTTTTTTCCGTTTTTTTTTTTTTGGAATGACTGACCAATGATAATTCAAAATTAATTTGGTTTTTTTACAGTTTTAATGCTTAAGTTTGGCATTTGGATAAAATATGGGAGCAGCATGGGAGCTACTACTGAATTTAGCTACGGGCTAAAGTTTAACTAAAATTTTTTTGGGATTTAGACACGGCTGAGATTGTTAATTTTAGGCGAATTATTAAATAGATCTAATTGGTTTTTTTTTCTTTTCAGGTAAGTTCATTTAAATGGATCGTTAGGCAGGTCACGAGATGGAGCACTAAAAGTTTAGATATGAGAAAGACGACAGAGAGAGACAGAAAGAGACAGAGAAAGACGGAAAATTCGAGAAGGACAGATGAAAACTAGGGAGACAAAGAGAGATACAGAAAGAAACTTGAAGAGACATATAGAGAGGCAGAGGGAGACAGAAAGAGGCAGATTGAGCACTAGAGAGACTTAGAGAGAACCAGAGACAAAGAGAGTGACACAGAGAGACTGAAAGACACAGAGTGAGAATTACAGGCAAAGAGGCACAGGGAGACTAAGATTGAAAAGTTAAGAGACAGAAAAAGGCGCAGAAAGGCTGAAAAAGTCAGAGAGAGACTCAAAAAAAGAGGCAGATAGAAACTCGGAGAGGCAAAAAGACAGAGTGAGCACCAGAGAGAGCTAGAGACAAAGAGAGTGACAGAAAGACACAGAGTGAGAATTAAATACAGAAAGGAAGAGGCAGATGAGAGAGGCACAGAGACATTGAGCGAGTCACAGAGTGAGAAACACAGGCAGAGAGGCACAGTGAGATTAAGAGTGAGTAGTTAGGAGGCAGAAAAAAGAAGCTGAAAGAGTCCCAGAGAGACTCAAAAGAGAGGCAGCGAGAGACTGGGAGAGATAGAAAGACACAGAGTGAGAATTAAAGAGAGGAAGAGGCAGATGAGAGTGTCACAGAGTGAGAACAAGAGGCAGAGAGGCACGGGGAGACTAAAATTGAGAAGTTCAGAGGCAGAAGAAGACACAGAGGCTGAAAAAGTCACAGAGAGACTCAAAAAAAGAGGCAGTGAGAGACTCGGAGAGATAAAAAGGCACAGTGGTCATCAGAGACAACCAGAAGCGAAGAGAGTGGCAGAAAGACAGACAGACACAGAGTGAGAACTATAAAGAGAGAAAGGAAGAGGCAGATGAGCGAGGCACAGAGTCACAGAGTGAGAACCACAAGCAGAGAGGAGCAGGGAGATTAAGGGTGAGTAGTTAAGAGGCAGAAAAAGGCACAGAGAAGCTGAAAGAGTCGCAGAGGGACCCAAAAAGAGAGGCAGTGAGAGACTCAGAGAGATAAAAAGCACAGTGAGCATCAGAGACAAGAGACACACGAAAGGAAGACACACGAAGAGACTTCGAGATTCACAGAATGAGAATCACCGAGACAGAGAGTTGCGGAGTGAGAACCGCAGGGTCATTGAGACACAGGGAGACTCATATTCAGAAGTAGAGAGGCATAAAGACACCCAGAGAGGCTGGAAGAGTCACAGAGAGATACAGAGGCAAGGGGAACTACGGAGACAGAGAGAGACTAAGAGATACTCAGAGAGATAAACAGAGTGAGCACCAGAGCGACTTAAGGAGACACAGAGAGACAAAAAAAATACAGAAGTAGATAGAGAAAGGAGGAGACACTAAGAAACTTGGAAATTTATAGAGTGAGGATTACCGAGACAGAGTGGAGTCAGAACCAAAAAGCTAAAGAGACACAAGGAGAAGTTGAGACGCAGAAAGAGACACAGAGATATTAGGCGAGAGGTTCAGAAGCAAAGGAAGAAAATAGCAGAGGGAGAACTAGGAAGACAAAGAGAGACTGAGAAATACACAGTGGCAGAGAGACATAAAAAGACATTGAGTAAAGTTTGAGAGGTAGAAAGAGACATAAAGAGCGACAAAAAGACTGAGGGACACTAGGACATTGTGAAGTTAGTGAAACAGGGATACGAAGGAAGAAAAAGAAAGTTCAACATTTTTAATGGTCCCATAGTCAATTTTCCCAAAATTTTTCTTAACCTTTTAAACCAAATCTAAAGTCAATTAATATTATCTCAACATCATTTCCCCAACTCATCTTTTTTTTCACTAATTCGCCTCTTCTTCCTTCAAGTTGGCAACAATTTTTTTTATATTACTTCATAAAATATTATTTACAATAGCAATTAATAACCATCTTAATCCTCGTGTTTAGCTTACGAAATTACCCCCCGTAAAAAAAAAACCAAAAATTATGTCCCGCGTATTTTTTTTTTATCATCGTAAATTTTTACACCTACTATACTGTATATGGCGATTAAAAAGTAATCGACTTCGTTTTTATGGCATCATTTTAAAGTAAAAGAATATGATGTTTATCTTTTTTGAGTGGCAGACGTTTTTAGTGTTGAAGATTTTTTTTTTTTTTGTATATTGATTGATAATTGGGGGGGAGAGTGACAGACGGGAGAGTATGGCAATTAAGTCGGCCATTTTGAATTTCGCGGTTTGAAAAGTATGTGCGCGCTCGAAGAAAAAAAATAGTCAGTCGAAAAAAAAAAAATATAAAAGGACGAGAAGGTGAGTCCGGGCAAGGCTCATTTGCATATCTGACACCTCACTCGCAATGTACACGTTACAAATTATGTTTTGTCTCTCTAGGAGGCACAAATTTACATTGTTTTTGTAATTATCATTAGCGGGAAAAACATTCTTTCTCTTATGGCTACCTTTCAACAATAGGGGAGGTTAGATTTTTTTTTTTGGTAAAAAAAATGAAGATGGGTTATTTTAGTTCCTCAAGGATAATTTTTTGGCCTATACTTTTCCTCCGATAATTTTTTAACAAAAATACAAAAAAATTTTTCAGGTTATTGTTTTTATTTTTTTTTTTAAAGAAAAAGAAATAAATGAAGATCTTAATTAGAATGAAATGAAAAGTACAGCTCCGTGATAGTGATCTTTGATCGTGACCGTTGTAACATACTAATCGGTTGCATCAGAGTAACGTACCTGAAGAATTTAAAAAAAAAAAAAGAAATAAAACAAACGACCAACCTGCTTGAATCACGTCTCGATTACATTTCTCAAAGGTGAAGGACTTAATTAAGTCAATCCCGCGCGACACCCTAAATTATAAATTTTTCTTTTAAAAAATATATTTAATAAATAATCACGCATTGGCGTTTTTCTTGCTTTATGAAAATTAAATTTTAGCATTTAAAATCCCCGGAGGGTTATAAATGAATTCAATGAAGTCAGAAAGGGAGAGCGAGGGGAGAAGGGGGCCGAAGAAAAAGCGCGTTTGAAAATTTTGAAATCTCCAGTTACACAAGTTAAGATTTTCTCGAGCAATTCTTTAAGATCTTATTCTTGTAAAAAGTTGACTAACGCCTATTAATTTTAATTGAATATGCATATTTAATTTAATTATAACTTAAAAATTTTCCGGGAATTTGAATTGAGGGGAGTTTACTCGGGTTTAGCCGAGTTAAATTTCCGTTTCTTAAATTTTTTTTGTAAAATTTTTATTTACGAAGGGAAAGAGAAAATTTTCCCTCCACCGAAGTTTTTAAAAGCTTTTGAAACAGATTGCCGCGTCGGAGCTTTTTACTCCCGATCGGGGGGTAAAATTATTTTATTATATCGAACCTATTTTCTTGGAATGAGCGGGGGGGATTAAATAAGGAAGAAAAGATTTCGGCTTGAGGTAGTCGAGAGGGAAAGTTTAAGCGCGCGAGTAACGCAAACTTTTCAATAATTGTAAAATGATGACCTTCTTTATGTTATCACTTGAAAAACATCAAAAGTAAACAAAAAAGTTCATCAGGGTTGGTAAACAAAAAACTTTCATTTAAGCGAAGGAGAGAGAGAGAGAGGAAAAAAAAGAAGTCACCAGAGGCGGACTGGAAGTCTCTTGGGGCTTTAGAAAAAAGAGGGCTGGGTTAGAGTTGAATTAGGACTTTTTAAGCCCGATGCAAAGCTTAATTTACTGTTGGGTCGGTTAATATTAAATTTTTTTGCCAATCGGATCTTTTTTTCCCAAGGAAACATTCTTCTGAAGAAACGTTTTCTAAATAAAAATTCATTCTTTCGGAATCTTTTTTTCGAGCACAGTTTTCATAAGTTTTTCTTGTCAAAAAAGTTTTTAGAATTTTTTGTCGAAGAAATTTTTAGAATTTTCGAAGTTTAATAAACTTTTTCATTTCAAATAGTAAATCCATAAAATTTTCAGAATCTCCTCAAAGAAATTTCTAGGATAATTCTTAGAACTTTCTCAGAATGGTCTCCGATTTTTCTTCCCAAAGAAACTTTCAGAACTTTTTCTTGTCGAACAATGTTTCTGAATTTTTTTTTGTGGAACACTGTTTCTGAATTTTTTTTTGTCGAACAATGTTTCCGAATTCTTTTTGTGGAACACTGTTTCTGATTTTTTTTTGTCGAACAATGTTTCTGAATTTTTTTTGTCGGACAATGTTTCAGAATTTTTTTTTGTCGAACAATGTTTCAGAATTTTTTTCTGTGGAACACTGTTTCTGAATTTTTTTTGTCGAACAATGTTTCTGAATTTTTTTTGTCGAACAATGTTTCAGAATTTTTTTTTGTCGAACAATGTTTCAGAATTTTTTTTGTGGAACACTGTTTCTGAATTTTTTTTGTCGAACAATGTTTCTGAATTTTTTTTTGTGGAACACTTTCAAAATTTTTTTTTTGGAACACTGTTTCTGATTTTTTTTTGTCGAACAATGTTTCTGAATTTTTTTTGTCGAACAATGTTTCAGAATTTTTTTTTGTCGAACAATGTTTCAGAATTTTTTTTTGTGGAACACTGTTTCTGAATTTTTTTTGTCGAACAATGTTTCAGAATTTTTTCTTCCCGAACAATGTTTCAGAATTTTTTTTTGTCGAATATGTCTGAATCTCGAATCGAGCTTTCGAGATATCATCAATTCAAACTCAAACTTTATTTTTATACTTCAACCCATAAAAAATAACTATTAACAATTTATTATTAACATAAACCAAAAAAAAAAAAAAAAAAAAAACCCTCTTAACAAAATTTCAAACTGATTAAAATCGAAAGTTTGTGATATCGGGGAAAAAAATCGAATTTAAATCACTACGAATTTGTTTTCATCAGTAATTATAAGTTAGAAATTTGATTATTAATATTCCGGAACCATTTTTTAAAAACTATTTTTATCGACCAAGCCCTTTTAATTGCAGGTTAACCAACAGAGTGTAAAATAACGAATAATTGATAGATAAATCAACGAGTTTTAAAAAAAAAAACTCGATCGATATCAATCGAACTCAAAAAGAATTTTATCAATGTTTATTATCAAACGGGGTGCAAGTCCTAAAAAAAAAAAAATGATATAAAAATTAAAATTTAAGAACATAACAAAAAAAGGAATGAAAAATGAAGAGAAAAAAAGGGCAGTTGGTTGTGTATATTTTTTCCCTCACGGCAAATCGGCAATCTATAATCGATAATAAAAACACAAAAAATCAATTTGGGAAATTAATGTTATTGGACAAAGAACAAGAGCGAAATTTCTTTTAGTAAAAAAAAAAACTGAAATCCGATTAATAAGGATTTGTTATCTTGCAGGTTGTCCTGGTTTGAAAATTTCCAACTCGTCAATTTTAATTTGAATGATCGTTATAAGGATCAAAGTCAAAAGCAATTGAAGTCGTGATAAGGACTGAAAATGATAAAAACATGATTGTTGAGGGGGTGTGAAATTTTTTGAAGAGGGGATTTTAAAATTTTAAATTTAGCAGCCCATTTTTGAAATCATCTCTCTACACGTCAAAATCTAATGTCGCATTTGTCAATAAATAGTATATTTTGTCGAATTTGACGTTTCGTTATAATGCGTCAGTTGTCGGGACTGGAATTCCTTCCGGGAGAATTTTTTTTTTTAACGGGTAATTGTTCGGTTTTTTTTCTAATCGAGGAATATTTTGGATTTTTTTCCCTTCTAAAAACATGTGTGCATCGAGATGTAATGAAAAATTTGTTGTACAAATAAAAAGTCACTTTGAAAATTCTGAAAATTTTTTCGAGAAGAAAAAATTCTGAAACTTTGTTCGACAAGAAAAAATTCAGAAACATTGTTCGTTTCTAAAACATGCTTCCGATTTGGGATTTTGGGAATGCAATTTTCTCTACAAAAAATTCTAGTTTTTTGCAGTAGAAGAAATTTTAGAGAAATTTTTGAGGAAACCAATTATTGAAAATTTTCTTTGCCAAACCAATTATAGGAAGATATTTTGAGCAAACAAATTATTGAAAAATTTTCTGAGGAAACGAATTGTTAAAATTTTTTTGAAGAAACCGATTATTGAAAATTTTCTTGATGCAAACCAATTATAGAAAGATTTTTTGAGCAAACAAATTATTAAAAAATTTTCTGAGCAAACGAATTGTTGAAAACTTTTTGAGGAAACCAATTAGAAAAGTTCTAGAAAAGTTTGAGGCAGTAAAGTTGTAGAAAAGTTTCCGCTCGGGCCTGCAGATGACTTGCAGCTCTTAGATCCTACTAATATCATTTTTTTATCAAATTTCGCGCCCTCTAATGACTTCTAAGTGGTTAGCTGATTCTCATGATTCTGATTCAAGACGATTTAACCAAACCCGTCAAATATCAGCAAAAAATTCTTGGCACCTCTTCACTTCCCATCTTCAATCCTGAGAATATTAAGTCATTTTCCATAATATAAATAACATTAACACCAGCGATAATTATTACATCAGGGAGGCTCCTAAAAACAAAAAAAAATATCAAATAAACATTAAACAAGGGAATCCGACTTGTTTTTAATTGAAAACCGTATAATTTATTTTACACGAATAATAATATCAGAAGCAGTATGGGAAATACCATTAATGCCTAATAAAGAATGAAAAAAAAAAAAAAACCGCTGGCACGGTCACACGAAACATGACTAAAACGACATTTCCAACAACCCATTATCAACTCCATTTTCCCCCCGAAAAAAAAAAAATCAAATCTCAGCCGCCATTTTTTTTTGTGAATTTTATCTGATCCGGAAAATCAAGTTCGTTTGCTGATTACAATCAAATAAGTTATTGCAAGTTTATATTCCTTGATCAACTTCATCGATATTTAGTAACAAGTTCGAATTAACGATCCGATCATTAACGATAATATTTTTTTTTACGCCCGCGAGCATGACCCAAACGCGACCCGAAGAAGATTTCGTACAAAAAAAATCTTTTTTTTTTATATAAAATTGACAGACAACCGAAAAGTCCCACATTATTAAAAACGATCGTGTAAATAAAATTATTTATGTTAAGGAGATATTCCCTCGTGTGGACAAGATAGTTACTGTCATCGGTAAACCATAATTCAACCACTTTTTTTCGGGTTATTTAAATTTTTTTAAGGAGCCTCCGCCAAGGACCACCTAAGAATTTTTTTTTCTTAATTTTTAAAAAGCCCCCCGAACGTCAAAATTCATTTTCTTGATGTCTTAACTTTTTATTAATTTCGGGGAGATTTTTTTTTTTTTTTTTTTTTTGAGGAGAGCGTAATCCATTTTTGATGAACGTGAATGCTCATTTATATGAAAGTCTCCCAGTTTGCAGAACGCAGGTATATCCTAGTCACCTGCAGGTATAACTCCGACGAAATATTACGTACCGTGGAGAATTATAATAAAGTGTATTATATCATTTAAAATTATTGTTATTTCTTTCTTTTTTTAAATATATTTTTTTATTAGCTGAAAAAAAGTAACGAGTGTTATCGTAAAAAAAAAGAAATGATGAAGTATTGATAAAAATAAAGTCCCACCTCAAGGTCGAGTGATTTTCAAAAGAAAACATGAAGTATAGAAAATTTTTCCCCATTACACAGTTACAGCAATTTTTTTTTGTGATATATGCACGAGTTTCGATCACGAAAAAATCAGAAGCTTGTTTCTCCAACATCAAACAGAAAATTTTTTAATTTTGTGCGTGATATATGCATGAGTTTTAGTCACAAAAAAAATCAGAGCGAAGATATGAATCCCATTGTTAAATTTTTTCTTGTCTGAAATTATTTTAAGAACTATCCCTTTAAAAAAATTCATCCATAATATTTTTTTCGCGCCAAGAAATAATTTTTCTCATTGAAAAATAATTTCCACCAAGTTCTGTGACTTGAAATCCTTTTCAAAAAATTTTTTAAGCCAATTTTTTCCATTCGGGAAATATAGAAAGATTTTTGGAGTAAACAAATTATTGAAAAATTTCTTGAGCAAACGAATTGTTGAAAATTTTTTGAGGAAACCAATTATAGAAAGTTTTTTGAGTAAATCAATTATAGGAAGATTTTTTGAACTATGAAATTCGAAAAAAGTATTGAAGTATTGATAAAAATAAAGTCCCCCCTCAAGGTCGAGTGATTTTCAAAAGAAAACGAAAAAAATCAGAAGATTGTTTCTCCAACATCAAACAGAAAATTTTTTAGTTTTGTGCGTGATATATGCATGAGTTTTAGTCACAAAAAAAATATGAATGCCATTGTTAAATTTTTTCTTGTCCGAAATCATTTTAAGAATTATCCCTTTTAAAAAATCCACCCATAATAACTTTTCTCATTGAAAAGTAATTTCCACCAAGTTCTGCGACTTGAAATCCTTTTCAAAATATTTTTGAGGCCATTTTTTTCGCAGTAATTTTTTCTTTTTCTCATTCCAAAAAGTTTTCTGAACAAGAACGCGATTATAGTTCTTTACGTAAGGAGCGATAGTGGCGCTGCTGCGACCGTCAGTGGTCGCCATGACAACCAGAATAGTTTAGAATAGTTTTATTGAAAAAGGGCATAAGTGAATAGGAAATATTATTATTTTATTCCTTTTTTACACGACCCATTATTTTTTGCGTGCTAAGTTATTCCCAATTAGCTAAATAATTACAGAAAACTCAAATGAATCAAATTGAACGTAAATTTCGGTTGTTGGGCACTTTAAAAATCAAGATTAAAAAAATTTTAAATGCTTGTTTATTTTTCAATCCGGTATTGATTTTGGTTATTATTATTTTTTTATCACACCTACGCTTCTTTATTTAATAATTACAAAATACTTTCTCTCTTAAAAAGATACACACGTCCCACATTATGTTATTGTTCCAAGGTGCTCCAGTTTCAATAGCTTTTTTTTTGGGTTTTGTTTCTCCGTTGAAAAAAAAAAAAGGAAACAATTTTTTCAATAATAAAATCCAATTCTTTATAAGCCCCACATGTTGTCAGCAAACAGTTTGGTTTGAAAGATTCGTCTTTTGGGAAATCATTCTTTGCTTGACTTGTATTCTGGAACAAATCTCTTTATCATCTTTCTCCTCCTCCTCCCGGCTGATATTTTGCTGTGATCTTTTCATCGTCAGTTTCATTTTTCTTTTATTCGATAATCGTAATCTCGCGTAGTCGACCGGAAAATGAAAAGATAGGCCATATAAAAATTCAGGAGCTTTAAAAATTGCGCGAATAGGTCGCGTACGAGCAGACGATATAAAAAATAAAACATCGAAGCCCGGGGCTTGTAACTCGTTCGAAACGGTTATTTTCTTTTTGAAACGAGTTAGCCTGGGACTATTTCAACAATAAATTCAAGGCAAGGTAAATTAAAAATGAAAGAAATAGATATCATATTTCTTTATGAATATATTAACGTTAACAATATGCAGTCTTGTCACGTCCAAATCATATTTCGTCTAAGCAAGTGCATCTCCCTGCCTGCATTTTATCTCCATATACTTCAAATTTAATGCTCATCCCGCTGCAAACCTCAACAACTTTATTTTTTTTTTTTTAAAGCCAGCCGCCTTAATTTCCTGAAAAAAAAAACTTTTCGGTTGGGAATTGTCTCCGGCGTACTATGAATCTTTATTTCGGAGTTATTTTCACGACCCCTCTCCGTTTTCTCTCTCTCCTTATCTTTTCCTCTCCTTCGCCCTGTTATCTTAGAAATTTTGAACACCAAGCGAACTTCCCCTTTTCGAGAAACGAAATGAATAATCAAAATGAAATCCCTTTCCGTATCCGGTTTCAAAGCCGACGATACGGGATTCATTTATCGTCCCTGTGAATTAAGAGACATTTTAGAGAACGCCATAATTAGCATAAATATATGCGTCTTCTGCTTGCTTTTCTTCCCTCAAGGCATTTTCCCTAACTTGTTGCTGCTTTTCCTGTTTATTTTACCAAATTGAATTGAATGGAATGAAGTGAAATTTTCACCGAGGCGAAATAAAAAAATATAATTTATATAATTTTATATAAAACTTGCGCTCGCTAAAATTTCCCCGGGATTATAATTGTTTACTGTTTTAACATTTCGAATTTAAAAAACTTCAGATTAATTGATTCCATTTTTGAAATATTGCCCTAAGAATAATAAAGTGAGCATTGATTATAATCAAACACCGTTTCCCACTGTCCGAAAAAAAAAAAATCGATAAGTATCTAAAATTGGCTTCGATACATCGAAACATAACCTCGGGATAAACTAAGGCCATTCCTCAAAAAAAAAAAAATATAGTAACTCCTACAGGAGTTCGGGACAGCCAGAGGCAAGACTACCCATTGATGAATGATCTTAGAGACTTGAACTAGGACTGCCATAACAAAACGAGTAGGTCAATATGTAACAAATCGATATCCATCGATTTGAGAATATCGATTATGAAATCCGTACCTTTTTTTTTACTAATTAATAAAACGCAATGGATTTCGTAATATCGTCGCCATATCGGGAGCAGTCACCATTGTGATTAATTATGCCCCCCGTAATATTGTTTTAGCTTTATTGCGAATGTACAAAAAAGGGAGTATTAAAAAAATGAAATTAATTTATTGAGTAAGGTTAAGGTCTTTTTAATTAAAGTCTGGTTAAAATGGCCGGGAGTGAAGCAATTGCTCCTCCTTTGTTGAAAAAAAAAATTGCAATAAAAATGCATGTAATAATTCATTTTAATTTACTTATTTCCCGAATGAGCTCCGATGTGTGAATAGTCGAGATTAATCATTCGGTTAGAGCTGGCAGGGCTACGGATTTCGAGAAGAGCTATTTTTTTCGGACTCTGGTGTGAATTTTCAAAGTTAATATCATCTCAGAGCATAAAAAATGAATTTGGGTGATTTGTCTATCAACATGTCTTAATATCGAATGCTAGAGAAATGATCTGCGTCGGTTCCGCAATCGCTTCTGCTATCTAGAACTTTTGCGCAGCACATGGTTCCACCAAACGTGCGTATCTGACCGTTCAGTGTTGAAATCTATAAAATGAGACAAAAATCCTCCTGTTTAAATGAAGATTCTACCCTGTTTCTTTCGCGCTTCTGCTATCTTCTGATTTTTCTCATAAAAAAATTTCCCCAGTATGAGTGACTGAACATCTAAGAAGTTACAATCATTTTAAAGCATTAAAAAGTGAATTTGGGTGACTTGTCTACTAAAATATTTTAATATTGAATGCTAGAGAAATGATCTTCGTCGGTTCCGCAATTGCTTCTGCTATCTAGAACTTTTGCGCACCACATGGTTCCACGAGCACGTGCGGCTGATTATTTCTGTGTTCAGATCTGACTTTTGAGTGATATTTTGAATGTTTTTCTTGTCAGGATTTCTTCTGCTTTGATCTATCATATTGTCTGACAAACGTTACTCTTTTAATAGGGTCAATCTTAGGTAAAATGAAGAATGCGCAAAAATTCGAGGAACCATACCGTCTGCAAAAGTTCTAGAAAGCAGAAGCGATCACGGAAACAGGTCAGATTTATTATTTAGCCCTTGAAGATAAATTTTATGAACGGCCAAGTGGAGCAAATATTATTTTTAACTGCCAAATAACGTTTTTAAATTTTAAAATTGGCCAAATTTTAAGTTTTATCAATTTTTCTCCAATTCTAAAAATCTAGTACGATGAAACTAATCTAAAAATTTGTAGATCAATTCTCTTAGACCTGTATTTGCATCCACCCGAGCCCCTTCAGCTACATTCTACCTTATACGCTTTGCCGCAATTAACAGAAAGGCGGATTCAATTCCATTTCCGTGAGTTTATTTCATCGATAATCCCCTTAATCTAATTTTCATCGGTGCGTGCATATGCACGTATATGCGTCACGAAATTCATTCCTTAATCCCGTGAATTTGAAAGAAACGAAAAAAAAAAAAAAATTCCCCCCCGATAAGTTGACCTATTCTGCGGGGTGACCTTTAGCCTCCGGTCTTCCTCAAGGTCGTGGAAACGTTAATTAGACCTCCCAAGTAGTGCAAACGTTATTATTTCCATATTGTCATTCCGGGAAAAACAATGCACCTTGAGTTTATTATTATTTTGCTCCGGTTAAATCAGCCGCGCACAGAAGCCGCGCCTTTCAACTTTAATTTCCTTACCATTTTTTTTTTCCTTTTTGCTTTATTATTATTTATTTAAATCGACTTAATACGCAAGGAAAAAACTGAAGGAGAGCCTGCGAGGTATTTAGAAAAAGGGGGGGGGGGAGGTCAATAAAAGGGACAAATGATCGTGTTGTGCCTCACGATTTTAATAGACATGACCAAATCAAGGACAAATATTTTTGTTTCTACGTTAATCTCGTTAGCATCATTGTTATTTCGTTAGATTTTTTTTATTCATTAAAAAAAAACATCGGATGTTGGCCCCTTGAAAATTTTATCGCATTGAATTGGCTAATAATTGATGTAGGGCGTTAACATGAGCTTTGCCCTTTTGAATTTTCACCAGCGGTGTTTTTTTTAATTTGACTCCGTAAAAGTTTCTTGTAAGAATTCGGAGTGCTCTGGATTTAATTTAAAACAAGAAAGTTATGCAAATAGTGTCTTTGCTGTTGATAGCGTATTTATTTAAATTGTTTAAGAAGTTCACGTTTCTAGTACGCCGCAACAATTCCCCAACATATTAAAATAATTATTTAGTGAGGGTTTGCTATCTGCAGGGAAATGCAAAACAAAGAGATGAAGGGAGATGCGTTATGGTCTATGATTCTTGAAATAGATGCCCTTTTATTTATATGAATCACTATAAGTCATTAAAAAATGAATTTGGGTGATATGTCTACTGAAATATATTGATATCGAGTGCTGAGGAAATGATACGCATCAGTTCCCCAACCGCTTCTGCTTTCTAGAACTTTTGCGCACCATATGGTTCCACAAACATGTGTATCTGACTTTTGTTGGGTTCAAATTATTATTTCAAGAGCTTTTTTTAAAGTCATCTCATATTGTCTGTCGCGTTTACTTGATTTTTTCTTGCTCAAAAGGCAGATTTTGTAAGTGCACACGGTTTAAAGGAACCATACGGTGCGCAAAAGCTGTAGACAGCAGAAGCAATTGTGGAAACAAGTCAGATCTATTACTAAGTCCTTATAACTAAATTTTATGAACGACTAAGTGGGGCAAGTTAACCGGAAATCGTTAGATTATTGTATTTGAAGGACCATACCTTGTGCAAAAGTTCTAGACAGCAAAAGCGGTTGTCGAAACAAGTGGAATTTGTTTTTTAGTCGTTAAAACTAAATATAATGAGCTGCTAAGAGGAGCAAGTTAATAGGAAATCGTTAGATTATGATATTTGAGAAACCATACCACCTGCAAAAGTTCTAGACAGCAGAAGCGATCGCGGAAACAAATCAGATGTATTATTTAGTTCTTAAAATTAAATTTTATGATTGACCAATCTGAGCAAATATCACAGTTTAGTAGCAAAACAATTTTTTCTAAAATGAAATAATTATTTAAAAGCAGTTTCGTATTTCTTATAATTAAATCTTTAAAGAATGGACCGAAAAAAAAAAACCACCGCGGACTTTTCACCTTCCCCGTAAAAACCCCAAACTTAATTTTTCTTTTCAAAGAAAAAATTGTGGTTTTAAACGTAATCATTTTTTAACTTCATAAACAATGGCCGAAAGATTAAAGATCAAACAACCCGTATTTAACTTACGTGAAATATTTCCCCATTTTAATTCCTACCAATTAATTTACAAATTGTTGAAGACAATAAGTATCATAATGATATGCGTTTGACCGCGTTCACGGTTAAGCTGAACCCGTTTGCGGGAGCGGTTCCACGTGTTCAAGTAGTTATCTTAGGTTTCAGGTTCACGGTTATACAATCTAAAAAGGCGGAAGCTCCTTTTACGGTTAAGACCGTTGCTTTGTTATTTTTATGCTGCACCCGATTTGGCTAAAAAGAAAATATCTTTTTTTTTAAAAATAAAAATGTCTTTATTATCAGGCTGATTATAATTCATCGAACCTTTTTTTTTTCAATGTTTGGAGGGCTTGGGAAACCTTTTTCCTCCCGGAAACAATTAGTCATTTTCCTCAGACAATGGTGTACATAAAAGGCATCCGAGCGTATGCAGAGCTTTACATTGTCGGAAATAAATTCAGGTTTGGAGAACATTCATTCTCTTTTCGTGATTACGAATTCATTGTATAGAATCGGGGCTCCGTCGCACGTTCGTCTCACCCGTTCGTGCTGAATTGTTATTAAACGAACTGATTGATGCGAGTGTCATTGTCTCCCTCGCAACGCTTGCTTCGTTCATTACAATTATGCGGAGCTTTTTTTTTTTATTTTGTCTTGTTCGTTAAGGAAGAGAAGAGGGGGGAGGATTATCAATACTTGGCTACTCATCGGTACTTCCGTTTTTTTTTTTTAAATGCGATTTTTGATGTAATTGAATTTATGGTCGTTTGGGCAGAGAGAGAGAGAGAGAGAGAAGCGAACACACACAAATGTGGAGGAAGCAATCGTAATTTCATACTGGGTGGTCATTAAAAATTGATACGGACTACATTAAACTCGCACCCGAGTGTTGTACGTGATGTGGAATCCTTTTACTATTTTTTTTTGATTTCGTTTTTTTTTAAGTTCGGGTAATTTCGAATAGGATTAACTCCCACACTTTCGGGATTCGGAAATCTTGGAAATACATGAGGATTTTTTGGTCGAAAATTCATGGCCTAGACAGTTTTTAATTATTGAAGAATGTTTGTGTTCGAATATTCGAGGAGAAGTAGCAAAAACAGTATTTTGGTGAGCAAAGTAGCAAAAGAACAGAATTGTGGTAGGCAAAGTAGGAAAAGAACAAAATTTTTAGGAGCAAAGTAGCAAAAGACAGAACTCTGGTGGGCAAAGTAGCAAAAGAACAGAACTCTGGTGAGCAAAGTAGCAAAAGAACAGAACTCTGGTGAGCAAAGTAGCAAAAGAACAGAACTCTGGTGGGCAAAGTAGCAAAAGAACAGAATTGTGGTGAGCAAAGTAGCAAAAGTACAGAATGGTGGTAAGCAAAGTAGCAAAAGAAAGGAACTCTGGTGGACTAAGTAGCAAAAAATAGAACTGTGGTGGGCAAAGTAGCAAAAGAATAGAACTCTGGTTGGCAAAGTAGCAAAAGTAAAAAGAAAAATCATCTCTGATAAGACAAAAACTGGCCCAGCTAATATAAAGTTCAAGGCTGCTGAAGCACAAGTTTCTTGAAATAGTCTGTCCTAATAAACGTTCCCCTTAATAGGATTTGGCTGGAAGCGGGTCGCGGGGAAAGGAAAGGTTTAATATTTAGTCCTCAGGTAAATCATATCAGTTTTCTTCTAATTAATAGTTAATGATCTTGTTAATTACTGCGAATAAATGAATGAGGTAAAGGTTACTCTAAAAAGTTATAAATACAGGGGAAATTATACGAGGGGGAGGGAAAAGAGTAATAAACAAGGATGAACTTATTAAAAATACATTTTTGTTATCGAGCTAAATTATTATTTATTCTTTTCTAGCTCTAAATATGGGAAAGATCAGCAGGAGCGGAATATTGTTCGGAGTAATTTACGGTTTGTGCTTTAGGCAGATGTTAAATTAACTTTTCAAAGCTCATTGCATGAAAGTTCTTGGATGGCCAGTAGCCTAACATCTTCAAATTTTTTCATTTTAAAAATGCAAATCTTCCACTTTCATAATTCAAGTACGAAAGTGAAATCGGCCGAAAAAAATAATAAAAAGATTCACAATCGATTAATCAGCAAAGTATAATATGTATAAGAAAAAAAAATTTACATAACTCCTGATGTCATTCTCAAGGCAACTATGTTGTTAATGTCACGTTTATGATTTCTACGTCGACGTCGGTTGTCCATCAAGAAGTCTGCATCAGATATCATTCCCATTCTTTCTTTTTATACAGACCTACTCTATTTATTTTATCTTTCACCGCGATATTCCTTGTTAAAACCGCTCTCGTCACCATAAAAATCTTGTCGTTAAAATATTTCAATAAGGGCATTACATGATGAAAAAAAAAATTGGGGATCTCTTAAGGGGGAGTTTTTTTTTCAAAAAAAAAAAAAAAAAGCTCGGTGGTCGAGGGTTTGAATTCATCCGAGACCTTTATCCCCGATTCTTTCAACACACAAATTGGAGGACTTTTGAAAAGGAAACCTTTAAATATTTTTTTTCCCTTCTTCATTCAAAATATGTCGCTCGGAAATCTCTTTATATATTTTCTGTTTCATTTCGGAATGTCTTTCCACCTCCGAAAAACCCTCAAAACTCCCTCCGCCCAGGCCTTGTACGAAAATTCCGGCATGCTTTTCCCCGTTTCCTTTATATCATCTTCCCCTTATCCCCCCTCCTCCCCGTTTCCGCATTCTGGACGCTAATAAAAGAGAATGGTATGTTTGGGTTTGAGATGACCCGGAGATAGTTAAGAATTTTGAATATACGGGGTGCTCCCCATGTAATTAAATTGATCGATGTGATAAAAATTGGTCTCTCTTTCATCGAGCTTTCTTGTTATACAAAATTTATTTTTTTGCTACTTTGCCGACCAGAACTCCATTTATTTGCTAATCTGCCAACCAGAACTCTGTTCATTTGCTACTTTGCCTACCAGAACTCTGTTCATTTGCTACTTTGCCAACCAGAACTCTGTTCATTTGCTACTTTGTCAACTAGAACTCTGTTCATTTGTTACTTTGCCAACCAGGACTCTGTTCATTTGCTACTTTGTCAACCAGGACTCTGTTCATTTGCTACTTTGCCAACCAGAACTCTGTTCATTTGCTACTTTGTCAACTAGAACTCTGTTCATTTGTTACTTTGCCAACCAGGACTCTGTTCATTTGCTACTTTGTCAACCAGGACTCTGTTCATTTGCTACTTTGCCAACCAGAATTCCGTATTTTTTGCTACTTTGCCCCCTAAAATTCTGTTCTTTTACTCTTTAGTATTTTGTCTTGATTTTTTGTCTAATTCCATTATTTCATTCTACCAATTTTTATCAGCAACCATTTTTTTTCGCAATATTTTTTCTACTCGAAAATTACCCTCTACTCTTTAAATTTCAAAATGCACAAAAAAAAATTTCCAAAGGGCAAATCCGTCCATCCGTCCCGTGCACATTTTTTTTTCTTATATATATCTCGGCTACCTGACCTGACGTGCATAAAATGCATTAATAATGAAGGGCACGAATCATCCTCCAGGCGCGGAATCTCAATCTGGAATGGCCGAGCATGTTATCAGCTCGGAGAGTGCGTGAGAGTGGCGATTTGCGCATGTTATACTAAATCACGATGTCTTCGGTGTGGCCCTCCGGGCGATATATAAAATTCCTTTTATATCTCTCTTTTTTTTTTCGGTGTTGATAGCAACTTTTTTACCGTCCCTCGTATATTACAAAAAAAAAAGTGTTAGTGAGTGTCACAATAGCTACAATAGTAATAAAGATGTTATCTTTAGATTTGCTGTTCTACATATGTCACTATAAACAATTTGCGCACTGTCAGTGATCGAAAACTTGTCCCATTATGTAACAGTTACTTTTGATAATAAAAAAAAGACCTACTAGGTTATTTTTTTTAGATTGATTTATACTTTTGTCATGGCAAAATATTGTTTTTATTGCGTAATGGAAAGGTGTTGACTATTCTCAAGTCGCAGGTGGTTTTTTAAATAATTATTTTGTTTGGCGACCGGGTTTGTAGGGCGTTTTTTTGCAAGTTCATTTCGATGAAGGAAGGCAATCGTGTTGTTGAAGAAATTTCGACTTGCCGGAGTAATCGCTGCCAGGGCAAAAACTGAAGTAAAGTGGCGATGATTGAGTAAATAAGTTGTTGGCAAAAAATCAGAACGACAATGCGTTAAGTAGGAAAAATTGTACAGCAAGAGCTTTTGTTGATTTGAAGACAATTTACTCTTTTGCCATTTTATCAGACATTTGTTCGTTTCCTACTTTACAAACTAAATTTCTGTTCGTTTGCGACTTTGCCAACTAAATTTCTGTAATTTGTTACTTTGCCAACTCAAATTCTGTTCATTTGCTACTTTGCCAACTAAATTTCTGTTCCATTGCTACTTTGCCAACTAAATTTCTGTTCATTTGTTACTTTGCCAATTGAAATTCTGTTCATTTGCTACTATGCCAACTAGATTTTTGTTCATTTGCTACTTTGCCAACTAAACTTCTGTTCACTTGTTACTTTGCCTACTAAAATTCTGTTCTATTGCTATTTCACCAACTGAAATTCTGTGAATATTTTTCCTGTAGTCAATTCCTATAAAAAATTTGTTTTTGCCATTTTGCCATGTGGCAAATTAAATTCTTATTTGATCAATTCATCTCTAGGCAATTTTTTTTTATCGTGTTTCAAGATAAATTTTTTGGGGGGCTGTTTTCCTCTTTACTCGATAAAAATTTTTTCGCAAATTTTTTTTAAACATTAACTCTTTGCCATTAAGCTGATTGGCAATTGATTTTTTTGCCATTTCTGCAGTTGGCATGCTCATTTATAGTTTCCAAACGGTCTTTTCTGGCTTTGGCAATTGTTGCCATCTGGCAAAACAGCCAACATTTCTCAATCGCTCACTTTTTCGGAAGTTCATTCAATACACTTCGAAAATTTATTGTTTCCAAAGCGGTTTATCAAAAAAACCGTTCATTACCATTAATAAATTAAATTTTATAATTAATTGTAAACTGAGGATGGTGTATGGGATTTTTTCTTAGGCAAAAAAAAAATAGAAGAAGAAATGCGCCCACCTGGTGAGTTCGAAAAAAAAAAAAAACAGACGTACGGACAGCAATAAAAATGAAAATTGATTAATACCGTAAAAAGACATTTATTTCAAAAATTATGACTCTCATAGTTAAAGCAGGTTTCTTGTAATTTCATTTTCAAAATGCAAAACCGGAAGTGCTGACTTACTAACCTCGACATTGAACCCGATTTTAAAACTTTAATTACTTAGTTTTTTTTTCTTGCTGACAAAAAAAATCTTTCCCACATTAAACAAGTTTCGGAAAGAAAATTAAACCGGAACGGCATTGTTGTGTCCGCGAGGAGATGAGGATGATTCAGCAGCAGTTCTATTTAAACGATGGCGTCAGTATAATTGTATGGGAGCCAGCCATATGAGCTGAGTAAATAATAATTATTAATTAGAGAAAATATCTCGTGGCTGTGGATCGCTTTAACCGGGCATGATTAACCCTCCTAATAATAATAATAATAATAATTAAAACTGGTGTTGCTGACACGTCGCGAATTTGTGAGTTTAAGCGCGATGCCACGCTCGGATTCGTTTTAGCCAAAGATTGTGCGAAATGTCTGGGGATAAAAAATTTCGCGACGCAACTGGTGATCCGAACTGAGGGGGGGCGAAAAGGGGGGAATTTACGCCCGACTTCCGGTTTGATTAATTCCACGTTTTTTCATGCGGGAACAAATCCGATGGGATTTAATTTCGTTAAGGTTTTTTTTGTGCCATTTTTTTTTCCTTCTTTCCTCTTCGTCGTTATCGGCGGCTTCTTTTTCTTTTCTCACGGATTTTCTGAAAGTTGAAGGAATAAGACATAATTACTTTTATCATGTCCGAAAATTTAACATTTTGTTATCGTCGAAATCGATCAGGAGGCCGGATATGCTGTCCTCAATGTTAAAGGATGATTTTGGTAATTACTGGGAAGTTGGCACAGCGTGGATTCTCTCTTTCTCTTCGGGCCGGGTGTTAAAATTCATTTATGTTTTACCTAAAAAAAAATAATGTGAAATTGGAATCGGAATGAAGAAGCAGTAAAAACGGGTTGGAAATCGAATTGGGAGAAATAGGGTTGACCCCCTGCGACTTTGACATCTGTAAGACGTACCCCTAATCTTTTTTAATTTTTTTTTATCCGCTGATTGTTAATCATCTCGTTGCCGACTTTAATGACTCATTTTTGTATGAATAGACATTTTAAATTGCAGATTGGTCTAATAAAGTTAAAATTTATTTCATATTGAGAAAAATAAAAATGAGTTTTTGAATCATCCCTTGTGAGAAGCAGTTGTGGAGATGAGCAATTTGATTTAAGAGGAAATGTGGGCTGGGGTGTGGATTTTGTTTTTGGTTATTAGGCTCCCTTGAGGAATGCCCAAAGTTGGTTGGAATTGACTTTCAGTTTGGCTTATGTCTAGGGTGAGTTTCAAGGAAAGATTTGAACTCAGCAACAGGTTCAGCCTTGAAGATACTCATCTTTAGTCTCAAATTAAATTGGATCTGCAGGCTTTCTCAGGATTTTTTATTGTTGAACAACTACGGATTCTTTTCATGTCAAATAAACTTTTCAGAACAATTTCTGTTGGGTAGATTTATTGAGAATTTTTTGTTGTCGAATGAATTCATTAAGAATTTCATGTTTTCGGAAAGATTCATTGAGTATTTTTTGATTTGGAATAGATTTATTGAGAATTATTTGTTGTCGAACAGATTCTTTGAGAATCTTCTGTTGTTAAACAGATTCATAGAGAATTATTTGTTGTCGAATTGATTCATTGAGAATTATTTGTTGTCGAATTGATTCATTGAGAATTATTTGTTGTCGGATTGATTCATTGAGAATTATTTGTTGTCGAATTGATTCATTGAGAATTATTTGTTGTCGAATTGATTCATTGAGAATTATTTGTTGTCGAATTGATTCATTGAGAATTGTTTGTTTTCAATAGATTCATTGAGAATTTTTTGTAGTCGAACAGATTCTTTGAGAATCTTCTGTTGTTAAACAGATTCATAGAGAATCATTTGTTGTCGAATTGATTCATTAAGAATTATTTGTTGTCGAATTGATTCATTGAGAATTATTTGTTGTCGAATTGATTCATTGAGAATTATTTGTTTTCAATAGATTCATTGAGAATTTTTTGTAGTCGAACAGATTCTTTCAGGATTATTTGTTGTCAAACAGATTCTTTGAGAATCTTTTGTTGTCGAACAGATTCATTGAGAATTATTTGTTGTCGAATAGTTTCATTGAGAATTTTTTGTTGAAAAGATTCATTGAGAATTTTTTGTCGAATAGATTCTTTGAGAATTATTTGTTGTCGAGCAGATCCATTGCGAATTATTTGTTGTCGAATAGATTCATTGAGAATATTTTGGTGTCGAATAGATTCATTGAGAATTTTTAGTTGTCAAACAGACTTATTGAGAATTTTCAGTTGTCGAATAGATTCATTGAGAATTTTTTGTTGTCGAATAGACTCTATTCTTCATAATTTTTCTTTGTTAAAAAACATTTGCCAGAATTTTTTTATGTCGAACAAACTTCTTAGAATAGCTTCAACTTTAAATAGGATCTCAGTCCTAAATTTATTCTTTATATTAATCTGACCGCCATTTTTAGCCTCAGCTTCAGACTCAAATTCAATTTTTAAGTCATAAAAACGCTAGCACACATACTCATCGCAAATGTAACTCCAGAGATTTAATCCTAGGACAATGTAGCACACACTTCATTTCCTCTTCCGACGCCACTGAATCAATCCAACCATATATGAATAAAAAACCTTTAAAACGCCCCATTGAAAAAAAAAAGTCCGCTGTCAATGATCGATCTTATAATTTCACATCCACGACTCATGACTAATTTCGTATCCTACAGCTTTAGGGTATGATTATTATAGAGCGCATGCGCGATATACAACGGGAAACCTCTTTTTCCAAATAAAGCAGAAAAAATTAACGATCCGCTCAAAGCTAAACTGTTCTTTTTTTCTTCTTCTTCTTCGGTCATCTTCTTTCTTTTCGAAATTACGGGGAGGGATCGAAAAGTAGGCCTCAACTCGTGATTCCTACAACTTCCGGATATGGATGAGTCTTATAAAAGACCGCTGCGCGGGTTTCGATAACCTATGCGACCCTGAACGTGGAAGGAGGACACGTTTTTTTAATAGCGGCGCCTAAAATGGGTTCGGCATTCGTTTCGTATTTAAATCAACCCTTACAGACAATAGGAAAGTCACCAAACTTCCGGAAATAAAAAAAAAACGCCGCAGTGGCGTGTTTAATTTTGCGGGGAAAAATTATAAATAAAAATCGAAATGGGGGGATGAAGAGAGGGAGGAAAGAAGGACGTTAAGTTTTATCCCATGAATTTTAATTTGTTCCGTTAAAATGTCAAAACTTGAAAAAAAAAATGAAAATGACTTCATTCTGTTGCTGACATTTAAGGGGTGAACTTTCTTCTTCTTGTTCTTCTTTTTCTTTCACCCCCCCCCCCCCGACTTCCTCGCCCCGTTTTCCCTCTCGCGAAAAAACTTTTCCGATCATTTCTTAATACACCATTCAACCAACTTTTTCATAATTTTCCCATTCACTGTCAATGACAACAATCATAGTTTTTTTTTTTTTTTTAAATAATGAATCGAGAAATTTGTATTTACGAGGGGTGAGTAATAGGGGTGGTTATTCGTAATCAATTATTTCCGGGATCCCGCATCGCGTACATTAACATCCCTCACTCGTTTAAAAAAAAAAAAAGGAGGAATATTTTTTTTTTATGGGAGGAAAAAAAATCGGGTTGCGGATACCTGGAGAATTGGGAAAATACTGCAGGAATTTGAATAATTGATGTAAGATGGTGGAGAGTATTGCCCTGGAGGAGGAGCGCAACGGCGAACGGGAGGGGTAAAGCGAAATCGAATACGACCCATAGGAAACCTTTTTCCCTCCTGTTGATGGGAATGCACCTTCATCCCCGTGTTTACTACTTTCGCGCAATC
This sequence comes from Liposcelis brunnea, assembly GCA_023512825.1. Taxonomy (NCBI): domain Eukaryota; kingdom Metazoa; phylum Arthropoda; class Insecta; order Psocodea; family Liposcelididae; genus Liposcelis; species Liposcelis brunnea. The sequence goes on from CM042069.1 coordinate 8,175,465, forward strand.
CCCAAATTGCCGGATTGAGTTTCTTTAGTAATGCAAATTTTAAAACGCAGGAGGAAACAGTAAACCGCCGAACGACCTTTTTTTTTTCTCCAACAGGCTCCAGTCATTTTATTCCTTTTTGTAGAAAGGATAAAGAAAATCGAAGGAAAAAATTTGAGCGGAAGAAATCTTAGTTATTTTGTTGCAGATGATGCAAAATATGGAAATGATTAGGTATTTTTGAAGCCATGATTTAAATTTTTCATGTTTTTAAGTCCATTTTTTGAGTTAAAGTGAAAATTAAAACAAAAATTCTTACAGACAACAAAAAATCTCAATAAATCTGTTCGACAACAAATAATTCCCAATAAATCCTTTTAATATCCAAAAATTTGTTCCACAAAAAAAAATTCAGTAAACATTTGTTTGCCAAAAAAATTAATTCTAGAAAAAAATTTTTTCGTCGATGAGAAATTCTTTGAATTCTTTTTCTTCAAATATATGGCTCTTCTATTTTATCAAAAAGTCAAATTTTAATCTTGCAATGAGTATGCAATTCACATCTTTTCAAACCCCGCGAAACTCGTCCAAAATTCGCACTTAAAAAAATACCTCAAATATTTCTCACATCACTCACTTGCTAAATTCCTCACCATTCAAACTCTTAATTCGAAAAAAAATAAACATAATTAGCACTATGATCTCATATCATATAGTAATGATGTGTAAATACAACAAGAAACAAAAGAACATTTTTTCAACCATCCACAATTAGCTCGACTCATAAAAAAATAAGATGGAAATATCCTCAAAAAGAAAAAACCAAACAAATTACGCACCAAAAAAAAGCGCGATCTTTTTTTTGTTAATAGATCAGATCAGAAGATCTCTTCATTAATAAGACATAATTTATGTTCCTTTCCTTTATTTTAAAGAGTTTGTTTACGTATCAATTATCATGTTTATTGTTTTTAAACATAGAGATATCTCGTTTAAATCAAATTACAAAGCGATCAAAGTCTCATTAAATTTTATAAACGCGGATATCAAATTTTATAGTGAAAGGGGGCAAAAGAGCTACCTTACCCCTTTTCGGAAAAGATAAACAAAAATCCTTTTTCCCACTTCATTATCACGTGCAATACCCGCATTAGCAAGGTAGAGGGTTGGACAATAGGGAAAAAGGTTTTTCCTCTATGCATCCGAAGGGGGGGAAAACTTGTTTTTCTGTAATTAATATCTATAAACATGAGTTGATATCTCGCTTGTGCTTTTGACTTTTATATACGGAACATCCTTTTTTTTTTGTTTTGTGTTCTATCCCCGCTTTTCCCCCGCGGCAGTTTCAAGATCGTGTCCTTTGAAACACGCACACGGGGGTTTTCTTGTTTTCATTTTTGACGTTTTTTCCTGGGTTTCTCTTTTTCTCTCCCTCTTCTCAGCTTTCAAAGCGACGTCCCCGAGTCTTTTTTTTTTTAGTTTTTCATTTCTCTTTATTAATTATTCGCAGGGTAGGTTTGGAGGGATAAAGAAACCATGCGCGAGATTTTTTAGTAATTTTTCTTTGAAGTGGATCGAGTGACCTGTTATCTGGGTTTTTTTTTTGTTCAAAGAAGCCGGAAGTTTAACATTACCCGACAAAAACGAGTGCAATGTTTGGAAAAGAGTAAAAAACTTCTGAGGAAACTAAATTTTCCTAAAATTTTTTTTTGTCGAACAAACTCACAATTTTTTCTTGTGAAACCATTTTTTTCTATTATGAAACAAATTATTCTTTAATTTTTTTTGTGGAACAAACTCTTTCATATTTTTTCTTGTTAAACTGATTATTTTTGAAAACTCTCGTGAATCAAAATTTTTCTGAAGTTTTTCTTGTGGAATAACTTTATCAGAAATTTTTCTTGTGGAACGAATTCTTCAGTATTGGAAAAAATTCTTCCGGAATTCTTTCTTTTGAAACAAATTCTTCAGAATTAATTTCTTGTGAAACGAAGTCTTCAGAATTAATTTCTTGTAGAACAAATTCTTCAGAATTCTTTCTTGTGAAACAAATTCTTCAGACTTCTTTCTTGTGAAACGAATTCTTCAGAATTGATTTCTTGCGAAACGAATTCTTCAGAATTGATTTCTTGCGAAACGAATTCTTCAGAATTGATTTCTTGCGAAACGAATTCTTCAGAATTGATTTCTTGCGAAACGAATTCTTCAGAATTAGTTTCTTGCGAAACGAATTCTTCAGAATTCTTTCTTGGGAAACGAATTCTTCAGAATTAATTTCTTGCGAAACGAATTCTTCAGAATTAATTTCTTGTGAAACAAATTCTTCAGAATTAATTTCTTGTGAAACAAATTCTACAGAATTCTTTCTTGTAGAACAAAATTTTGCAGAAAATTTTCTTATGGAACAAAAATGTTTCAAACATTTTTCTTGTCGAACAAATTCTTCAATATTCCTTCTTGTGAAACAAATTTTTCCATCATTTTTTCCTCATGAGTTCCTAACTTTGCTTTTTTAAATTCTTACACTTGACACTTATTTTTTTTTTATTTTAAAAATTCAATTCCTTTTGAACTTGCTTCACAATTCTCCGGCCCCGTTATTAAAATTTAAAAAAAAAACTTTTTTCCTAAAAAAAATCTATTGAAATCGCTTTAAGGTAGAAGGCGGCCATGTTCCTTTTTATATATTTTAATAATGTAATATACTAAAGTCCTTTTTAATATTAAATTCAGTTAGATCCTGTCTATTACAATTTACTCATTTACATATAATTTTTGGTACTTAAAATTCTTGTCTTTAAATTTATAACTGGAGGTCATGCTCACGAAAACATGTGTCCGTGGTTATTTTAATAACATTAAAAAAAATAATAATAATAAAAGCGTCTTGTTCTCGTATCGATACATTGTCAATCAAGCCCTCCTCCTCCCGGTTTTGCGTTTTATAAATTCATTCAACTTTGGACAGCCCCCCCTCCCCCTCCCTCTTGTTTTTAAGCCCCCACCGCTCTCCCCATTCATTTACACAAATTATCCGTAATTACTCTCAATTATAAAGAATTAATTACTTTTAATCATTAAAGGAATTAACATAGTCGAGTTTCCGTTTTATAAAATGGCGGCCAGTCACCTGAAATAATTTTGGTAGGAATCGCTTACGAACAATGGCGGTTCGATTAAGTACTCCTACGGTAAACGGACAAAAGATTATAAAACGGGGGACCACAAAAAAAAAATTGTGTTGTGTAAGAGATAATTTTCAGGTGCCTCACGGTGTTTCTTTTGATGTGACGTCATACCGTGAGATTATATTCCCTACAGCAACTATCAGACAAAAGTGTGTCCAATCATTGCCTTTTTTTTTAATTTAGAAAAAACGACGTTTCGTCGCAGGCCTTGTTCTGAATGAAAACAAAAGCGGAATTGGGCGTATTTTTCACAGAAAAATGCAAAAATTTTCTAAAATTTCAGTTTTTGGATTAAAATTTTTTACCGGAATTCTAAGAAGACGGCGCTCTTATGGACTTGTCAATACTTCACCCTGTCTTCTTAGAATGCGAGTAAAATTTTTTTATTTTAAAATACAGCTTTACTGAAATTCTGCAGTCACCCTAGTCGAGCCCCGTGATCAACTCTGGCCAAATCATTGAAATGAATTTTCAGTTTTTAAGTTTAGCCCGGAAAAAAAAGGATTTCGTTCCGGCCCGACGTTTTATAATATTCGATTATTGAAGCCATTCGGTATAAGAAACAGACCCGGGGAGTTTTAAATTACAATTTAAAAAAAAAAAAAAATGGAAGCTCCCTGCTCTGGATTTCTTATTATCTTCTCCATGAATAACTAATCTCAGAGATTTTCTACAATACCATCGATTTACGTCTTTTTTACGGTTTGATTAACCGTGACGCATTCGGAGTGGCCTTCGTCATAAATATTTGACATCTGTTTACAATTATCTTTCATGATACTTTATTTTTTATTAATTAATTTTCTTTTCCTCTCTCGCAGGGTTTTTCATCTCTCTCTCTTTGGAATTTTTTTCCTTTTGCGCCTTTTGTGTCAATGATCGCGTTGGAAGATGTAAAAGTGAAAGGTGGATGGCGGATTTGTTGGAAATATTTTTTTTTTAGCTGCCCTCCAGCGATTTTTAATTTTTGTTGTTTTATTTATTTCGACTTTAAAGTGACATTAAATTTTTCATGAAATTTATTTGAGCTTGAGGCTGGAATTTTTCTCTTGTCCAGCTGGTGTAATGTCCAGTACCAGCTGTCCGGGTGTATTTTCTTAGTCTCGTGTAACGGAATTTGATTCGTTAAAAATTAAAAATCTCTACTGCGGATCCCAGGCGTGGATCGGTTTTTCCAGAGGATGCAGGCGCTCTAGGGTGACTACAGAATTCCAGTAGAGCTGTTTTTATTCATAAAAAAAATTTACTCGCACTCTAAGAAGACAGGGTGAACTATTGACTAGTCCATAAGAGCCCTGTCTTCTTAGAGTTCAGGTAAAAATTTTTTTATTTGAAAACCGAAATTTTGGAAAGTTGTCGCATTCTTCTGTGAAAAATAGGGCAGCGAAGGTTCTAAAAAATCTTAGCAGAAAAAATTTAAGTAGCTTTAGCTCAAGAAAAATCCCTTAAGCGCCTTAAGCGTGATAATAATTTTTTTTTTTCATCCCAACAAAATGCATTCTCATTTCATGCCCGTAATTGTAAAAAGCCATATTGAAAAATATTTAAAGAATTTAATCAGGCTTTAGACCCCTTTTGTTAGCGAATTACACAGCTCGAATTATTAGGCTTCTGGAGTTAGGTTTCAGGTTTTGATAATAATAAAAAATAAAAAAAACGAAATTGATTCATTATAATCGGACCAAAACGGGTTTTTTTTATTTATAATTTTTTTTTTTTACTCTTGCGCATCGTTATTGACGTCGTACGTACTTACACCCTCTCTCCCCCGCCTGAAAAGGAAAACATGGCTCCTTGTGAAAAAAAAAATACATGAACCTAGCTATTAAACTTATCTAATTATCATAAAATAATAGGTAGTTGTGTTGGGATCTCGTACGTAGGGTAATTAGACTAAGTAGACTTGTTCCTTTTTTGTTTACTCATTGGCAGATGTCGTGTATGTAGCTTTGCTGACGGCCATTTGTGAAGAACGGCCATTTTTTTTATATAAGGAAATTTCCTGTCTTGTATAAAAATGACTGATGACCGTTTTTAATATTCATAGCCGAGGTCCCCGAATTTTTTTTTTTTGGGTATTGAAAAATATGTTAGTGGCGAGCTTCAGGTTCTTATTTAATCGTTTCTAAATAAGGTCATGAAGAAAAAAAAGCGAGAGGCTTTAATTAAGTGTAATCATGTCGCGGATTAATTAATTTCTAATAAAAAATTGTGAAATCGTTTTTTTTAAAAAGTGCGGTCGGGTTTTTTTTTGAAAATAAATTTTTAGGTTCGGGTATGGGACTTGTTGGTTTAGAGGTTCGGGATTTTAATAGGCCAGATTGGGCCTAAGACCTAATAGAGTTTGAGATTTTTATTAAAATATTTTTTCTTTTTGTTTCAGGTACGTTGTGCTAATTAGCCACAACGATTTGGCTGCTTGCAGTTTGGATCTGGACCAGAAAACGACGTTAGTCCATATTTTCCGTTGAAGTCCTTTTTTTAAAAATTATTTTTATTAAAAGTCTGGAAAAGTAATTATTTTCGCAAGGCATCAAAAAGTCTTTAATGGAAACTATTGTTTTAAAAAATATTGTTGAACGGGAAAAAATTTTGGAAAAGAGTTCTACGAGAAAAAAATTTTAAATAATTTAATTGACAAGAAGAAATTCCCAGGAAAGAGTTCGACAATTTGTTCGACAGGTCTCAAAATATCTGTTTAAAAGGACGAAAATGTCTTTGAGGAGAAAAAATTCTCAAAAATCTCTTTCTAGAGCAAAAAATTCTCAAAGAATCTATTCCACAAGAAAAAATTCTCAAGAAATCTGTACGACAGAAAAAATTCTGAAGGAATCTGTTTGACGGGGAAATCCTTAAAGAATTTGCTCAGCAAGAAAAAATTCTGGGAGAATCTGTTTGACAATTAAAAGTTCTAGAAGAATCTGTTCGACAAGAAAAATTTCTCAAGAAATCTGTTTGACAAGAAAAATCTCTCAAGACAGCTGTTTCGTAAGAAGAATTCCTCATGAAATCTATTTGACAAGAAGAATTTCTCAAGAAATCTGTTTCACAAGAAAAATTTTTGAAGAAATCTGTTTCACAAGAAAAATTTCTCCAGAAAACTGTTTGACAAGAAAAATTTCTCAGGAGATCTGTTTAACAAGAAGAATTTCTCATGAAATCTGTTTTATAAGAAAAATTTCTCAAGAAATCTGTTTGACAAGAAAAATTTCTCAAGAGATCTATTTAACAAGAAGAATTTCTCATGAAATCTGTTTTATAAGAAAAATTTCTCAAGAAATCTGTTTCACAAGAAAAATTTTTGAAGAAATCTGCTTGACAAGAAAACATTTTCATGAAATCTTTAACAGGAAAAAATTCACAAGAAATCTCTTCAACTGGGTAAAACTTTCAAAGAATCTATCCAACAAGAAAAAATCCTGGAAGAATCTGTTCGACATGAAAAAATTCTCTAGAGAAATCTCTTCAACAGGAAAACATTTTCTAGAAATTCATTCGACAGGAAGAAATTCTCAAAGAATCCAATATTCAGTTTGACAAAAAGGAATTCTTTAAATTTTTGGACGAGACAAAGTCTGCAAAAATGCTCAGAAAAAAATGACTCCTGAAAAGATGCAACTTCGTTCATCAACAGTCAAATTTCGCTTCAGAAAAAAAATTCTATAATAATTAAATCGGTGAGTCAGTGTTGCCAAGTTATCCGACGCACCGGAAAATGCCGTGTGACTCATAATCAAGGGTAACGAAAATTGAATCTTTTTTTCGATTAAGGGGATGACCTAAAAGATAACCCGAAATAGTTCCCTCAATTTTCACATTTTTCTTTTCCTATTTAAGCGGCGGCGTAATTGAAATTTAAAAAACTCCTCCCTACCATTTATTATTTTATCATTATCCACACATCCCTGCTTTTTTGAGTTCGATCATGCGGAAAACCCCCCCGCGCAACAAAATCATCTTAATCGGAAACCTGTTTATAATGATTCAGCGGAATCCGCTGTTTATTAATTATGCTTGTTCCTAGGATTTAATGACCGGGAAAAAAAGTATAAGGGAATTTGTATAATGTTGATATGTGCATCGGACAATCCCTAATTAAAACGTAAAATCGGGGTGGGATGAGGTAGCCATGACAACGGGGGCGAATTGCATTCCACAGCATAATATTTTTTTTGTGCAAGTAATGAAAAACCCGTCAGGGGCGACATTTATAATTAAAGTTTTCCATCGCGAAGAAAAGGATGTCAAATTGCTAAAGTTTGCTAATAAACACCTTTAAAGTTTATAACGTGTGCGCGTATGTGTGATGTAGGGGGGGGGGGGGGGGGGGGATGTCGTGCGTATATTACTAAGAACATATTTCGCTCCGTTGTTAACCCCGACGTCCCCTATATATAAACCCTTTTCCTCCACTTGACTGATTCAATTATTAATTCATTTTGATTTTCCAGAGCTTAAATGACTTTTCTTGAATAGTCATTTTCTTTCCCTCTCTCTCTTGATGATTATAAATTTTGGTGGATATTGCATACTCAAGATTGTGATAATTAATTAAACTTGAAATGAGCTTTTTCGCGAAAGATCAAAATCTCTCCGCGGCCGATTTATATTATTCATGATGAAAATGGGTTTGAGGAATTTCGGTTTGTAGCGATTCGATGTAATTTTTCCCTAAAATTTCCTTCTTGTTAAGTAATTTTTTTCCCCAGATTTCTCTTTGTTGAGTAACTTTTTTCCCAAGATTTTTTTTGTTGAGTAATTTTTATCCAAAATTTCTTTTTGTTGAGTAATTTTTTTCCAAAATTTCTTTTTGTTGAGCAATTTTTTTTCGAAATTTCTTTTTGTTGAGTAATTTTTTTTGACAATTTCATTTTGTTGAGTAATTTTTTTTGACAATTTTTTTTTGTTGAGTAATTTTTTTTGGCAATTTGTTTTTGTTGAGTAATTTTTTTCCAAAATTTATTTTTGTTGAGTAATTTTTTTCCACAATTTCTTTTTGTTGAGCAATTTTTTTTTGAAATTTCTTTTTGTTGAGTAATTTTTTGTTGACAATTTCTTTTTGTTGAGTAATTTTTTTTGACAATATCTTTTTGTTGAGTAATTTTTTTCCACAATTTCTTTTTGTTGAGTAATTTTTTTCCACGATTTCTTTTTGTTGAGTAATTTTTTTTCCACGATTTCTTTTTGTTGAGCAAATTTTTTTCGAAATTTCTTTTTGTTGAGTAATTTTTTTTGACAATTTCTTTTTGTTGAGTAATTTTTTTTGACAATATCTTTTTGTTGAGTAATTTTTTTCCACAATTCCTTTTTGTTGAGTAATTTTTTTCCACGATTTCTTTTTGTTGAGTAATTTTTTTTCCACAATTTCTTTTTGTTGAGTAATTTTTTTCCATAATTTCTTTTTTGTTGAGTGATTTTTTCCAAAATTTCGTCCTTTCAAATAATTTGCTGTCAACCTTTTTTGTCATCAGAAGTGTCTAAAAAAAATTCTTTCTGAGACCTGTACACAAAATCAGAAAAAAAAAATAGTCTGCTTTATTTTCTCCATCTAACCTTTTCACCATTTTCTCAAAAAATTCTATTTCCCTGAACCGGCTTGAAAGATGGGAAAACAACAGCTCGGGAAAAGGCGAAACGTTAATCGAATTCCGCGGAAATGAAGGAGTTAAATTAATGAAAGAAAGATGAAAATGTTAATAAATTAAATTGAATTTAATTTAAAACGTATCACGGAGGTAACTAGTTTAAAATCATTTATGTAAATGAACTGAGGTTGAAGCGGGACACTTTTTCTTCTTTTTTTCCTTTTTTTTTTTTTTATTTTTAGACATTCTTTGACAGCTGCGACACTCTCTCTATAAAACTCAATTTAGTTAAACAATTTAACCCCGTTTCATCCTACTTCGCCCTGGGTTCGTTCATTTTAATTCATTATACGAAAAGCGGGTTGAGCTTTTTCGGATGGGATAATTAAGCTCAACGTGAGAGGGATTATCCGGAGCTTGTTGCTGGGAGTAGCCATGAAAGGGGTTTGGACGGTTGCTGAGTAAAAAAAAAATAGGGAGTTTATTTTTTAGGCTAGGTTAGGTTAAGTTTTAGAACAGAGAAAAACTTGGGTCTGGCTCGGCTTTTTTCGAAAGCCCAAAGGCATCTCGACTGGCCTTGGTCCCTACCGCTCTTATAAGTCTTAAGAAACTTTAAAATTAATTAAAGAATGTAAAAAATTTGAACTTCCCCTTTGGAAAAACAAATCTCCTAAATTATTAATGCCCCCATCAAGCTTTTCGAGGAATTTTTAAAAATGAAAATTTCCGCCAAGAAACACAAAAGATTGTTTACACAAACACCGGTTGAGGGAAAAGAAAAAAAAATCCCTACCACATCGAAAATGACTTAGTCACGTTTCACACGCGTTGAATTTGTCAAAATGGGGCTCCTTGTTGTTAATCCTAAGGGTGACACTTGATAAATTAGTAGAGGACTTTGAGATAATTGTTAATTCGTTGAAAGGAAGTCCTCATGATTTACTTAAGGAGTAAATATTCAGGTGCGGATCGAATTTTCCCATGAGCCAATTTTATGTATTAAGCGATGGCGCGATTTTCCCGGGTAATCATTTCATTCGCCTCGGGCGAATAAAGTTAAGTTTTCTTTTGAGGATCGGTTTTCAAAGAGAAAGTTTGAATGTTTGGTCTTGAGGAAATGAGATTGGATCTGTTTACGTTTCAGGTTCATATTTAAGCCGAAGATGGTGAAATTTAATTTTGATGGCTTAGAAGAGGTTAGGAATATTGAAAATCGGCTACTAAAAATTTGTTTTGAGGTTAAGGAATTTTTGTTATTTAGAAACCGTCTGATAATTAAGGATCATTTTGAGATCATAGACGTTAAATGAGATTTTGGAAGTTTGGTTGAGACCATAAAGGGCCGGTTGAGGATTATGAAGAGCCTATTAGAGACCATGGAGAGGTGATAGTCAGTAGGGAGCAGATAAAAGCTACAGAAGAGCTGTTGGAGACCATGGAAAATCTGTGAAAGATTCTGTAATATTAAAAGGACAATGGAGGGCCTGTTATAGGCCTTGGAGGACCTGTTGGAGGCCTTGGAGGACCATGGAGAGCTAACTAGAGACTATGGAGAGCCAGTCGAAGACCATGAAGAACCTGTTGAGGACCATGAAGAACCTGTTGAAGACCATGAAGAACCCGTTGAAGACCATGAAGAACCCGTTGAAGACCATGAAGAACCTGTTGAGGACCATGAAGAACCTGCCGAGAACCATGAAGAACCTGTTGAGGACCATGAAGAACCTGTTAAGGACCATGAAGAACCTATTCAGGACCATGAAGAACCAGTCGAGGACCATGAAGAACCAGTCGAAGACCATGAAGAACCAGTCGAAGACCATGAAGAACCAGTCGAAGACCATGAAGAACCAGTCGAAGACCATGAAGAACCTGTTGAAGACCATGAAGAACCTATTCAGGACCATGAAGAACCTATTCAGGCCATGAAGAACCCGTTGAAGACCATGAAGAACGAGCCGAGGACCATGAAGAACCTGTTGAGGACCATGAAGAACCTGCCGAGGACCATGAAGAACCAGTCGAGGACCATGAAGAACCTGTTGAAGACCATGAAGAACCTGGTGAAGACCATAAAGAGCCTGTTGAAGACCATGAAGAACCTGGTGAAGACCATGAAGAACCTGTTAAGGACCACGAAGAACCTGTTAAGGACCACGAAGAATCTGTTAAGGACCACGAAGAACCTGTTAAGGACCACGAAGAACCTGTTAAGGACCACGAAGAACCTATTAAGAACCATGAAGAACCTATTAAGGACCATGAAGAACCTATTAAGGACCACGAAGAACCTGTTAAGGACCACGAAGAACCTGTTAAGAACCACGAAGAACCTATTAAGGACCATGAAGAACCTGTTAGAGACTATGAAGGCCTGTTAAGGACCATGATGAACCTGCTGGAGATCATGAAGAACCTGTTAGAGACTGTAGAAGACCTGTTAGAATTTTTGGAATTATGTTAGTGACAATTGAAAACCTGTTAGAGCCTCTAAAATGTATGGAGAGCCTATCGGAAGTCGCAGAAAAACACAAATCCTTTTCTTAATATTTGGATCAATTTTGAGAGTGGAAAGAAGCACTATCCCGGTTTCGTCCCTGACAAAAACAAAAAAAAACGTTATATTCTGTCAACAGCTGCATATGTGATAAATTCTTGACGAAATGGATCGTTAATTTAAAACCCGAGTGTCTTTTAGGTTACTTTTTAATCCTCCACCTCCCCCTTGTTTTAATTTTTTTTTTTTTTAGAACTTTATAATGTAATAAAGAAACGCGCTTCGGAAATAATTTACAAAAAAAAAAAAGAAGCACCAAAGGAGGAATATTTAAATTATTAACAATTATTTTTACATTTGGAGATTCATTTACTGGCGTATAATATTCAAATTAATATTTAATTGAAAGATAGGCGATTTCACGGTTGTCGTTGTTTCCCAGAGGTTTGCAGCTAACACTAATTTCAGTTTGATTTCTATAAAGGCTTTGTAGTGAGTTATTGAAGTTCGAAAGGAGTGGATTGTCCAATTGTCGGTGTTTGTTAAAAGGGAGAATGGTAATAATCCGTTCATAATTATTTAATATATTTGGCGGCGGGTTTTTTTTTTCATGATTTAAGAGAAAAGAAACGATTTGTGCGAGTTTAGGCGAGCAAACATGACTTGGAGTTAATTTAAGCCCATTTTTATTTTGAGAGGCAATAGGAACTGTGGAGAGCCTGCTAGAGACCATGGCCAGAGATAAACGAACAGAATCTTAGGAAACAAACAAAAACTTTAGGAAATGGTCGTTATACTATTTTTTTTTTTGAAACTGCAAATAAAAATCACTCCGGATCCTTTTTATTTGTCTCCTCTTTCATTTTTACTTAAAATATCTCCATCGCAAGTGCTTTTGTTCCAGGCCAATCAAACATACTTAAAAGCCGACGCTCTCATTTCATCGACAAAAAAAAGAAAAGGACACTCGGAAAAAAAAGTCATTACGACGGAGAGATAAGATTTCTCTTCTCGTTCGTATTTCTCATTATATATCCTTGTAATTGGTCTCCCAGAGGAGTCTAAAAAGTTGTAAATCGTTCTCATTTCCCCACCTCCCTCCTCCCAGTGTCAACGCGTGTATTTTCGATTAATAAAAAAAAATCCCCCTTCTCCATATTTTTTTTTTTTTCATCCGTCCCGTTCATTTTCTCCCGTAAGGATTAGCCCGAAATACCGGAAACCGGATGCCAAGGATTTTCACTCCTGATATTTGTTTTAACTTAGCACTGGAATTTGTCATCTCGATTGACTTCTCGAATCCTCCCACTTTTCGCCTCATTAAAAAAAAGAGAAGTAGAGGAAGCAAGAGATTACCTACCAGAAAAAAAAAAGAAATGGTGGCGTGAGTGTAAAAATCGTCGCATGAGGTCGTCACGGTGTTTGATCGTTTATGCCATTTAATGATTACCCCAAGCGTCCTTCGTTTCGTCCTCCTCGACCCCCGGGTTTCCCCCCCTTCCTGCCTATAATAACTTTATTATGTCACACTGTTGGTCGTCCTGTTTTCTTTGACGTAATTAAAAAAATATCCAAGATGGAAGCGGATTTTTTTTATATTTTTTTATAAAATGGGAAAATACGATTTAACGTTTGCATGTGTCCAGGGACGGAGTGATAAAATTAGGCGCATTTAAAGAGGAGTCTCCGCATTGGAGGATCTAGGAGCATAAATAAGAGAGCTACCTTTCCACTTTCCTCCGAAACAAGAAGAAAGTTTAAAAGAAATGAAGAAAAATCTAAAAGAAGAATGGTCCTCTTTGGTTCTTGGCCTTTCATTGGTTTCAGCTGGAAATAGGAAGGATCATTTATTTTCGGCGTGAAAAAAAATTGTTCGACAAGAAATTTTGAAAAAGTTTGTTGGAAAAAAAATTTGAAAATATTTGACAAGTTTGTTTAACAAGAAATTTTAAAAATCTTGCTCGGCAAGAAATTTTGAAAAAGTTTTTTCGACAAGACATTTTGTTTAACAAGAAATTTTGTTTAACAAGAAATTTTTTTGACAAGAAATTCTGTCCAACATCAAATTTTCCAGACAAGAAATTTTGAAAAAGCTTGATCGAGAAGAAACTTTGTTCAACAAGAAATACGAAGAAAGTTTGTTTGACAAGAAATTTGTTCAACAAGAAATTTTAACAAGTTCGTTCGACAAGAAATTTGGATCAACAAGAAATTTTGTTTAAAAAAGAACTTTTGATCAACAAGAAATTTTGTTTAAGAAGTAATTTTTATCAACAAGAAATTTTGAAAAAGTTCAAGAAATTTGTTGAACAAGAAATTTTAGTTAAAAATAAATTTGATCGACAAGAAATTTTGTTTAAGAAGAAATTATGTTCGACAAGAAATTGTGAGAAAGTTTGTTTGACAAGAAATTTTGTTTAAGAAATAACTCAGAAGTATCAGTAAAAATTATACAAGAAAAATAATGAAAAAATTTACTGTTTCACAAGAAAACTTCTGAAAAAATTAAATTTTAAATAAATCGCACTCATCACTAATTTTCTCAATTAATTAAAAAATCTTCAACACTCCTCCATTCTCCTTTTATCACCCCCTATACACCACTGCCATTCATTTCCACATTTAATATTTCAAAGATTTCATCGACAAGACACGAGCTAATTAGAAGAAACACAACCTCTAGTGTGTACCTCTCTTTAGTTTTCCATCTCTTCAATTTAAATTAATGTTATAAGAACATAAATCAAAGAATTAACACTAAATTATTGCTTAATAAACTCTGTAGCAATATCCATTTATCACTACTGTGCGAGAGTACAGTGGCGGGGTCATCATCAAATATTTAAAAAAAATGTCTCGAATGAGCCCACACTCTGGCAAGTCGACATCGGAACGCTAATTAATTTTTACAATTCCCCAACTTCCATTTGTATATTTTTCTATTTAATTTGTGATGAATAAATCAAAATGAGGATCGCGTTGTTAAATGTGGCCCGCCACTGATTTTCTTTACTTTTGTGTCAGCTCATTTGACTTGAGAGATTCATCGAGACACATACGGATCCAGTTAGCACATGAGGTTTCGATAATATCGTCTGCTGATATCGTTATTTTCACACATTTGATTCCGATTTTGAACCTGGAGGGGGTTTTTTTTGGGGGGGGAGGGGGTATTATCGCTTTTTCGATTATCTTTTCGTTTTTTTCACCTTTCTTATGTTTTTTTTACATACGGGTTAAGGGAGGTTTTTAGAATGTGATAAGATTTTGTGGAAGGTTATCATGAAGATTTTTTTTAACGACATTAGGGACGTTCGGAGGAAATGATTTGTGGAATGATGAGCAGGGGCGGATCGGATATTTTAAGAGAGAAGGCAAAGGTCTTCAGATTTAAAATGTGAACGTCCAAAAATTCTTGAAAAAATTCTTGAAAAAATTTTTGAATACAAAAAAAATTTTAGCATGAAAACATTTGAAGAGAAAGTCAGAGCACGAGGAAAAATTCTAAAACATTCCTGATCTTCGGACAAATTTAGGGGAAACTCTCCAATCAACACCATGGATACTATTAAAAGTCATTGAGGCTCTATGAGAGACCATGAGGGCCTCTAAGAGACCATAGAGAGCCTGTTGAAGACAACAGAGGGTCTATTAAAGACCTCGGAGGGCCTGTTAAAGAGGCACCAACAAAAACTTCAAACTTACTAGACCGCACATCAAAAAATTTCAAAACTCATTGAAATGACAGCCAGATAAATTTCACAACCCGAAAAAATTTAGCGATAGGCAAAAACCTGACACGAAACTGATCCTTAACAAATATGGGCATAGCAAGATGAAATGAAGGGGAAAAATCGTTAATGAAAATCGGGTGACAACCTTTCATTTGAAAACATCACTATTTAAGATATTAGATACATCATGGAAAAGTTGTTTACATAATTAGGCTCTCTCGAAATATGAAGGAGAAATATCAAAGTCATTAACATCAAAGTCAAAACATTAGGTAATTATTTACAACGGAAATTATAACGAAATTAATGTTTTAATTTCAAGTATATCAAAAATTTCTCAGCACCCCCTTAATAATATTGATAACCAAAAAAATCCCATTAAATTTACATAATCCTCTCCGCGTGGATTTACAGGATCAATCCTTATTTTTTTTGTTTAGCCGGATAAAGAAACATGGGAAGTTTTGTACGCGTTTTTTTTCCTCGATCCAAATCCACTAAAAAAGAAACTAAGATACTTACAAACATCCCCACGGCTTAAACAAACTATCCCCTCCCCTTTTTGCGCTACCTTCGCATGTTGGAAGTTTTTTTTTTGTTTTCCGTGAAGTAGCCCTAAAGGAGTTTGAATCCCCCTGTCAATTTCCCTGGAAATATTACTTTTTTTTATGTCGGAGAATAAAAAAAAAAGATCCTTTTCTTTTCGGGTTTCGATTTCCTGTTGGAAAATAAAACTTTAAAAAAATTCAAGAGATGTCACCATGGAAAAAATTATCTTTCGCCTAATCTTTTAAAGTAATCGCGCTGTTGCTCTATAAATGATTCATAGGATTCTCTACTTTCATTTTCAGAAGGGCCGCAGCCCCCCCTTTTCGTGTTTTCATGTTGATTTTTAACAACCGTGCCTTCGTGGCCACTTGGGACTCACGTCATCTTTCCACTCTCTTTTTATTTTATAGCTCGCTTGATGACGATTGCTGCCGATACATCTTCCTGCCTTTAAAAAAATTTTAAATATTTTAATATTTCTAATTTTTTAAAAGAAAAAAAAAGGGGAGAGAAGAAAATCGTACAATTTCATCTGAAAAGCTTCTTTTATTTTTCATTTCCCTGCTGTCGAAAATTGAAAGACAACGATAGCTTTTTTTTTTTTTTTGAGTAAATGGAGATGATCCACTTCCCTTGCGCTTCATCCCTTCCGCGTTCCCTTATACCCCCATCAATCAAAATAAATGCAAAAAAATGTTAACGAAAATCTCTACGGAGAAAAAAAACGTAAATTAAATTTTTGAAAAAAAACGGGGCGATAAAATTTCAAAAAACAAGAGACATGATTTTTGAAAATTAGGAAGGAACGATGTAACCGAGTATTTTTTTTAAGTGGAAACATGAAAATTTCTGTCCTAAATGGCAAAGTTTTTTTGGTTAACAAGAAATTTTCTAGCCTTTGGATATTTTATAAACATTCGATATTAGGAAAAACTTTTTTGTAATTTAATGACGACTGCGGGCAAACATGGATAAAAATTTAATAAGATAAATTAATAAGAAAAACATGAAAATTGCTGACATGAAAACTTTGCGCTTAATGCGCCTGAATGTATTCTCGAGTTTTTCCAGTAATAAAAAAATCATCCGGATTTTAAGAAGACGGGGCTCTTATGGACTGATCAATGCTTAGCTCGGTCTTCTTAAAATGCGAGTAAATTTTTTTCCCGATGAAAATTAAAACTTTGGAAGATGATCTATTACATCATTTTGGTTTTTTTTAGTTGCGCCCTTTAGAAGAGCCGGTCTGAACCTGATTAAGACAACGAAATTCTCTTCTTTTAAAAAAATCCTCCCCTGTCTTACTTTTTCTTTTAAAAAAAACTTCCTGAACCAGTTCTGAATTAAGCAACACGTTAATATCCCAAATCCAAAAGCTCAAGGGGGGAAGTGGCAAAGTGAAAACGAAGAAAGTGTAACGGGGGGGGGGGGTTTTAAGAGAGAGGATTGTGAAAGTCTGAATTCGTGCATGACTAGATGACAAAGATGCTGGTGAGGTCACGCGCATCTCTTTGTGACGATCCAACATCTTCCTGAATACAAAACAGATACAGCTAAACTTTTATCCTCTTCTCCTTATCATCATCTACGTGGATCTTTTTATCCTTTTCTTTCGCTTCCCCCCTTTCAATTAATTTCCATAAACCGCATAAAAATAACAAAAAAAAAAAAACCGCGGAAGTAATAAACCGCAACATTTCCAATTAGTACTGATGACTGACGGGCTATAAGTTCCATAATATGATTCGGACCCAGAAACCATCTGACGAAACCGCAACCCGTCGAATTTCTGTATTTAAGATATTGGAATCCTTTGACTTTGATGTTTCCTAACTCCCATGTTTGAAACTACCACATTCAGAATCTAATTACTTTAGTTGCATCTTCTACCCCGTCAGCTTTCCTACCCTGGGAGTTAATTCCATATTCACAAGTGTCGAAGCTTTGATAGTCCACCGTGCCAAATGGTGATTTTCCCTCCGTATAATAATTAAACGGACCTCTGTTGTGATTATTTACAAAATTCACAGAGGAGGTTCTCAGGTGGAGTTTGTTTATTCAGTTAAAAGGGGAGGTTTGTTGTTGAGAGGGATGGAAAGGGCGGGAGATGATATCGCCGCGGGAAAATGTTAGCCAGTTGTGCCTGAAATTAAAAGCTGGAGCTAAATTGGTTGAACCTTGCTATTATTTATGTTTACTAATATTTTTTCTTTTTTATTTTCAGGTAAGTTGATCAAACCAGCGCGTGGTATATGCATGAGTATTAGTCACGAAAAAAATCGAAGTGAAAATATAAAATAAGTAACTTGCAGTAACTAAGGATCAATATGGTCGTGGTATATGCATCAGTATTAGTCACGAAAAAAAATCGAAGTGAAAATATATAAAATTCGACGGGAAATTGTCACCGTCACGTCACATTCTAAATTTGATGTGGCCGCCGGTTTTGATTGAATGTTTGGAAAAATGTTGTTGGAAATAATGTTTGGAAAAATGTTGTTGGAAATAATGTTTGGAAAAATGTTGTTGGAAATAATGTTGTTTGGAAAAATGTTGTTGGAAATAATGTTGTTTGGAAAAATGTTGTTGGAAATAATGTTTGGAAAAATGTTGTTGGAAATAATGTTTGGAAAAATGTTGTTGGAAATAATGTTGTTGGCAATAATGTTGTTAGGAAAAATGTTGTTGGCAATAATGTTGTTAGGAAAAATGTTGCTGGAAATAATGTTTGGAAAAATGTTGTTGGAAATAATGCTGTTTAAATGTTGTTGGAAATAATGCTGTTTAAATGTTGTTGGAAATAATGCTGTTTAAATGTTGTTGGAAATAATGCTGTTTAAATGTTGTTGGAAATAATGCTGTTTAAATGTTGTTGGAAATAATGCTGTTTAAATGTTGTTGGAAATAATGCTGTTTAAATGTTGTTGGAAATAATGCTGTTTAAATGTTGTTGGAAATAATGCTGTTTGAAAAAATGTTGTTGGAAATAATGCTGTTTCAAAAAATGAAATCTAACAAACCTGAAATCTAAGATTAGTTTTTAATCCTCGACTGTTCTGTTAGCCAGATTAATGCTCGGTAATTTTCACTGATCGATTATTCAACAAGCATCCATTCCCATTTCCGTTTCAAATGACGCATTCCGCGTGCAACAATTTCCTAAATCAAATCTTGTCCCTATTCAAGTTAAGATATTAGGAGAGGGGGAAAGATCCACAAAAGAGACGGGAAGAAAAAGGAGAACACACGGGAAAAGAGAAGGCATGTCCAATTTAGGTAATGTAATTATTGTAGTAGAAGGAGGAGGAAGTGTTTGTCAAAAGGAGAAAGTAGAAAATAGGAGAGGGGGATTCAACAAACCCTAAACCAATTTCATACCAGTGATTCTGAGCTTTGTCCAAAAAGCTCTTTTGTTTGTCGGACGGGGGTTTTTTTTTTTTTTCATGTTAATAATGGGGAGAAATTCGTGGCAAGATTTTCTAATCGCTTTTTCAACTTTTTACCCTTCCGGCGTCCTTTTCTCTCTCTCTCTGCTCTTTTGCTCGACAATGTTCCTCTACATCGGGCCGATGTTTTCTCTTGTCGATGGTAATTGCTGATCGTGTTTTGTAGCCAGGATTTTCAACTGTGATTAATCGGGTGGGAGGAAAATTCCCGGGTTTTTAGTAAATTCTCGAAATTTTATTTGAAAATTGTTTTCAAGAAAAGCCTCAAAGTATTTTTATTTTTTGAATATTTCAAAAGTTTGTAATAAAATTAAACGGAACGTTGAGTTTATATTCTTGTACAAAGATTTTCATTATTTTGCAAAAGTCCTTTGATTTAGAAATCGATCAGTTGGAAATAATATTCGAGGGCTTGTCAAGAAGTATTAAAAACTTGAGTAGATTTTATTTGAGACAAAACAGCCATTCAAATTTAAATCCGGATACTTGCCAATTATTAGTAAATAGATTTCTTCTGTCCAGTAAAGAAACGAATATTGTAATAATTTTGGAAAAACCCAAAATTGTTTCTCAAGTTTTTTTTTTAAGTTGAAAGAAAGAAATACATTTAAAATTATTGCTGATCCTCGTTTAAGAGAGAATAAAATGACCTATGGGTGATTTCATGGAATTTATATTAAAATATTTTCCTTTGAATAAATTCGATGGAAAATTGAATGATTTAGTCAAAGGAAAATTAATGCGTTGTTGATGAATTTTTGTTTGTTTGATTTGAAAGAATTTAAAAGAGTTTTTAAAGGAGAGACTTGAACTAAGCCTACAAGTTTTGGAATTTAACTTGGTCTTGATCTGATCTTTGTCATAGTCAATATCTAGCTAAAAGCATTTTTGATTTCTTCCCTTTCCATTAAAAAAAATTTCAACCCCTAAAAATCTTGAAAACAAGACATCTCTGAAAACCTCATTGTTTTCTTTAATCAAGCGTTAAGCTTTCAGAACAAAGATCCTATATTTTCTTTACAGGAGAAGAATCTTTAAAGCTCTCAGTTTTTTCCCAGATATAAATCTTAATTTCCCCGTATGAAAACATCAGAATATACGACAGGGCGTTTCCAGGATCAAAATTAAATCCCGGAGATTTATCGGGGAATCCCATAAACGGATTCGTATTTACATTTTCAAAACTTGCAATTTTCCCTCCATCGTCATCGGGATTTTCTTCACTATTTTTCGAGAGGTTTTTCGAGTGTTTTCACGACTCTCCGTTCTCTGTTTTGACCCCTTGTGACACGTCAACCCTTATATTTTGAAACCACTTCTGTTACCCCCTTCTCCCTTTTTCTCTCATCCGGGATAATGATTTTGAATTAATTATTTCGTAATTAAAAAGTATAAGGAAGCTGTGACAAGAGGGAGGATCGTTAACTGCTCTAGCCAAACACCAAAAAAAAAAAAAAATTAGGCTAATTGATGGAAGCACTTAAATCTAAAATCGCTCTACCGATCTTTCTTTCATTCCGCGACCTAAATCAATCACTGTAAAATCCCGAAAACAATTCATAAATAACTTAATAATCAAAATCATTATTTCATCATAAATAGAACAATACAAAAACCATTTTTTCCCCCCCATCAGAAAGGTGTATATTCCGTTCTATTTAAATGATGAAAAGCGATTTCGCTTTGTTCGAAATCAATTTCGCTTTAAATCTTCGTATTTAACCATTTCACGGATAATAACCATTTGAATTAAATTAATGGGAATCTATGGGATTATAAGGAATTCATTTTCCAGAAAAACAAAAACTCTCACAATTTAAAGCGCTTGCGCCGGGACCAAAAAAAATAAAATAAACGTGGTTTAAAAAAATCGTGTTTTAAAGCTATTCATATATTCAATTATTCAATACAGGTAAGGCTCATATAGGTACCATCTATCTACATTAAAATGTAATAAACGCGACGGTTCGGAAGTAGAATCGATTCTCGAATGCATACAACGCCCACGACGCATAACAATATATGTAATTGAATATATATACACACAATGTTTTTTTTTATTATTATTTTAATAATCATAAGAAAATCCGTTTGGGTGTATGAAACGCCCGTGATATAATTGCCATTAGATTATTAATCCGTTTTGAGGATCAAATCATGTATTGTAAAATAAAGATCTTTGTCACCGAATTTAATTTAATTCATATCGCGAGTTTTTTTTAAAATTTTTTTTAATGGAGCACCCACGATGAAGGTTCGTGACACAGCAGAAGCTTTTTATCAAAATCTAAGAGCTTTGAGTCCTCTTGAACGGTCCCTGAAGTTAATACTCATCCTGAATTCTCGGTTTCTCAATTTTAAATTTTTTTTCGCATTCTAAGAAGACGGTGCTCTTATGGACTAACCAATACTTCGCTTGGTCTTCTTAAAGTATGAGTGAAATTTTTTTTCAATAAAAATGTAAACTAAAAGAAGTTCCGTAGACGTTTTAAGGCTTTTTGCTTGCGCTCCTTGAAAGAGCCGGCCAGGGCCTGCTTTTGAAATTTTTTCAAAGATATTTGTAGATTAACCCTCGAAACTTACAAGTATTTTGATGTAAAGTTTCGAAAAATTTTCTAGTGCATTAATTTTCTCGATAATAAATTTTTTCTGATTCTAAGAAGACTGGGCTCTTATGGACTAACCAATGCTTAGCGCGGTCTTCTTAAAATGTGAGTAAATTTTTTTTTCTATAAAAATAAACCCTAGAAGATGTCTTGTAGTCGTTTACGGATTTTTTACAGAGCCTGTCCGGGCCTTTTTTTTTGAAATTTTGAGAGACACCGTTGGAAATGTAAAAATTAGAACTTGATAGGAAATTTAGCTTCGTGCCTGTCACGATCAAGCTTTAATGAAAAAAAAAAAAACAAAAACAACCTTCCGGGAGCTCTTGGGGTTTCTTATCAACTCAACAGGATAGTAACGGATCACTTCCTGTTTCTTTTCGCGAAATATAACAAGCGGAAACAGGAACGAAAACTGAACAAAGAAAAGTTGATTTTTTATTTTTCGAAATAGTTTACTTAATCTCACGCGGGCCCATTATAAATTACATTTCCATTTTGCCGTCATTCTCCGGCTCATGTTCGTCATCATTACGATAAGATTCATGCCGATTCGGATCATCAACCTGTACGGGATTGTCATCGCACGAACTTTTGCTACTTTCAAATTCTTGTATATAACCCTTCATGCACACATCCGATTCCCGTGTCATTTTATCGATTAAATTCTCAGCGTTTTTCGTTATTTTATAACATTCATCTTTTATTATTTTCGTGTCCTTATCGGATTTGGCGACGATCTGGTTTAAACACGAATCATCCCCGCATTTTTTTAATTTTTTCTGATTCTCGCACAATTCCAGCTTCGAGCCGTATTCCAAATTGAACAATTTTTTGAATAGCTGATACAATTCCTCCCGGATGGATTTTTCAAGCAAAGACACGCACATCATACTCGATTGTCTATTATCCCACATATCCTTGAGGCATTTCCCGCAAAATTGATCCAAAGCTCTCCTCGAATATCTTTCCTCTCGTAAATAATAGTGAACCCGAGAGTTGTGTATGCGATTCGGCACGGTTCTTATCATGTGGGTTGATTGAGCTATCGCTCGATTTTGATCTCGACGTTCCTCGTCTAAACGTCGAATTAAATCCTGTTTGGTTTTTAGGAATCCCGGATGTTCGCTATCTCGAATTTGCTGAACGTAGGTCACGGCTAAAGACTGCGAAATAATTCAAACAAGCATGAAAATTTGAACGTTTTATCACCAAATAAAAGCAAAAACAAAATTTAAATTTACCTGAACGACGAATGCGGAGAGAAATAGGATAAACGTCGAATACATTTTCGGGTAACAGCACGAGAGAACGTTTGCGAAATAAATAATTAATTACATTCCAACCAAAGTTACCCGAGTCCCGTGTTAACTATCATCCTCCCGTTTTGACAGAACATGTTAAATGACAATATCACGGTGGAAATTTCGAATCTCTGCAGTACTTATCGCGTTTTTCGATCGGTCGGGAGTTTTTTTTTAGCGTTGCATGACTGTGATGACTGGTTTCCTGGCACAAAAAAAATATTTATGACGTTTGGGAATACAATAAAGCGATTCCAGGATTTGGATAAAGGTCTTTAACCGACGTAAACTCGATTAAAATCTGGAGAAACATTTTGTAGTGCACCAAAAAAATTCTAAAAAAAATTTTTAAGCACCAAAAAAATTTTTTAATAATTTCTAGAACACAAAAAAAATTTTTTTTAAATTTCTAGAGCTCCAAAAAGAATTTTTAAAAATTTCTAGAGCACCAAAAAAATTTTCAAGCACCAAAAAAAAATTTTTTAAAATTTCTAGAGCACCAAAAAATTTTTTTTTAAATTTCTAGAGCACCAAAAAGAATTTTTTAAAATTTCTAGAGCACCAAAAAAATTTTCAAGCACCAAAAAAAATTTTTCAAAATTTCTAGAGCACCAAAAAAATTTTCAAGCACCAAAAAAAAATTTTTTAAATTTCTAGAGCACCAAAAAATTTTTCAAAAAATTTTCAAGCACCTAAAAAAAATTTTAAAAATTTCTAGAGCACCAAAAAATAATTTTAAAAACTTTCTAGAGCACCAAAAAAATTTTTCAAAATTTCTAGAGCACCAAAAAAATTTTTCAAAATTTCTAGAGCACCAAAAAAATTTTCAAAAAAATTTTCAAGCACCAAAAAAAATTTTAAAAAATTTTAAATCAAAAAATTCTGAAAAATTCTCGTTCTCTCTTTTATATCACGCTACTGATAAATTCTTCAGTAGAAAACATTTTTGCCGGGTCCCAATAGCCCTTTTTCCTTCATTGGGCCATTCTTCGATTTTCCAAACACTTTCAAATAAAAAAAAATCGTTCCCCCATCTCCATAAAAGCTACTGAAAAAAAAAAATGTAAAAGACACAGTGAATGAAAAATTAATTAGTTTCATATTTCAAACAGATGTTGTGTCACTTCTTTTATTGTCGATTAATTCTAAAAAAGTTAATCTGCTTATGGTATTAAACTTAATCGTGTCTGACCAATGTATTGATGTCATCAAGACAGTAACAGGGATTAATAGTTGTGTCGTGCTTATAATATCTCAGTAGCGTTTTGGAATTTTATTTTTTCCCCACACGTCTAAATAAAAATTGCGAGGCGATTTAATAACATTCGATTGCAATTAATACTGAGTCAGTCCATACCAAATCGACCAACTCGTGCGCTGACCATCTCCGATTTTTTTTCTACTCTAGTATTTTTTAGTACTACTAGTGGATAGAAAAAAACCGTATGAAAAAATTTCCTATCTCAACCCGTTCAGAGGTAGAAGCAGCTAAAAGCCAAAAAAGTGGAGAAAAATCGGTGTTTTTTAGCTATTCTTTGAAGTCCAATAACTTTATTCCTTCGAAATATTCAGGAGTCTAATTGTGTCTGCTAATACCTCATAGGTAGAGCTTCTTAAAGCCGCAATTGGACAAAAAAAATTTTTCGTGGTGGTTCGGGAAAAAAATCTTAAAGTTAGCCAGAAAAATCAAAAAATTCTTTAATTTTAGCCTCTGCTGCACCGGAACACGTTCGACGCAGAAAAAATGAAACTGGTCTAACTTACAGCTATTTATATGTACTTTCTTCCCACCATTGGGTTTTTCCCAAAATTAAGCTTTTGGTACTTTTCCAGCCCCCCAAAATTTGAAAAAATCGAAAAAAACGTGTTTTTTCCGTTTTTTAACGCCTCATATCTCAAAAACATATGCTCAAAATTTTTTAAAAATTTTTTTAGGATAAGACCCTTATATGTGTAGCTGATATCCGGAATAAAACTTGTTGACATCAGCTTGTGGTAAGAACGGCAGGTACTTGAACTTGGCCATAGCCATATGTTCAGAGAGCTATGAAGCGTACTTCTATTTGAACAACTCATCGTAAAAATGTGATTAGTTTACTTCTTTTTGTTATTTAAAATCAAAAAAGTCGTTTACTATTGCTCTTTTACTGATTTAGGGGCTTAATTTGGGGAAAACCCGTTATTTTAGGCCATTAATACATTCGTTCATAAGAACGAACGACTTACTTTTTTATTCTCGACGAACTCTTACTGAAATGCATTTTCCTAGTGTTTTCGAGGTCGCTGAATTCATTTTTACAAAAATTTTTAATGGGGGACCAGCCTAAAGCCCTTTTCTGGGGAGGTTCAAAAATTTTTTTTAAAATATATTGACATTATACTTGATTTATACGTTTCTAAAGTCGCCGAATTTAAATTCCCAACACATTTTAACTGGGGGATAGGCCTAACGTCGTTAGCTAAATTCCTACCCGTTCGGGGGGGAGGGGGGTGGGGGTGTAATTATTGAAATTTCGAATTTATCAATATTATACTCGATTTCTAGGTTTTCGAGGTCGGAGAACTCAAATTTTATAATATTTGTTTTGTGAGAAAAACCATTTGTGGCCTTTTGCAAAGTAGCGAGTAAATAGACCCTTAAATATTAGTGTACGCCGCTCAATGGCCAAATCTGCCTTTATAACCTTATTCTCAAGGCCGTATAATTCACCTCACAAAACAAATATTATAAAATTTGAGTTCTCCGACCTCGAAAACCTAGAAATCGAGTATAATATTGATAAATTCGAAATTTCAATAATTACACCCCCACCCCCCTCCCCCCCGAACGGGTAGGAATTTAGCTAACGACGTTAGGCCTATCCCCCAGTTAAAATGTGTTGGGAATTTAAATTCGGCGACTTTAGAAACGTATAAATCAAGTATAATGTCAATATATTTTAAAAAAAATTTTTGAACCTCCCCAGAAAAGGGCTTTAGGCTGGTCCCCCATTAAAAATTTTTGTAAAAATGAATTCAGCGACCTCGAAAACACTAGGAAAATGCATTTCAGTAAGAGTTCGTCGAGAATAAAAAAGTAAGTCGTTCGTTCTTATGAACGAATGTATTAATGGCCTAAAATAACGGGTTTTCCCCAAATTAAGCCCCTAAATCAGTAAAAGAGCAATAGTAAACGACTTTTTTGATTTTAAATAACAAAAAGAAGTAAACTAATCACATTTTTACGATGAGTTGTTCAAATAGAAGTACGCTTCATAGCTCTCTGAACATATGGCTATGGCCAAGTTCAAGTACCTGCCGTTCTTACCACAAGCTGATGTCAACAAGTTTTATTCCGGATATCAGCTACACATATAAGGGTCTTATCCTAAAAAAATTTTTAAAAAATTTTGAGCATATGTTTTTGAGATATGAGGCGTTAAAAAACGGAAAAAACACGTTTTTTTCGATTTTTTCAAATTTTGGGGGGCTGGAAAAGTACCAAAAGCTTAATTTTGGGAAAAACCCAATGGTGGGAAGAAAGTACATATAAATAGCTGTAAGTTAGACCAGTTTCATTTTTTCTGCGTCGAACGTGTTCCGGTGCAGCAGAGGCTAAAATTAAAGAATTTTTTGATTTTTCTGGCTAACTTTAAGATTTTTTTCCCGAACCACCACGAAAAATTTTTTTTGTCCAATTGCGGCTTTAAGAAGCTCTACCTATGAGGTATTAGCAGACACAATTAGACTCCTGAATATTTCGAAGGAATAAAGTTATTGGACTTCAAAGAATAGCTAAAAAACACCGATTTTTCTCCACTTTTTTGGCTTTTAGCTGCTTCTACCTCTGAACGGGTTGAGATAGGAAATTTTTTCATACGGTTTTTTTCTATCCACTAGTAGTACTAAAAAATACTAGAGTAGAAAAAAAATCGGAGATGGTCAGCGCACGAGTTGGTCGATTTGGTATGGACTGACTCTACTTAAAGTGCGTTGCCCCGTTAAAAAAAAAAGATTAACGCTTAGAAATTCTCTTATAAACCGATAAAGGATTGCTTTTGCCAATTACGGCACGAAACGGTTTTGTTCCAGAGTTCTACATGATATGGGCTGTCCCTGACTGTCATGAGACCTTTGTTGTTAGGGGTCTACCTGTCGTGCTTAAGCTATTCCTGGAAGGCGGAGGAACTTGTTCCAAATTTTTTTTTCTCGACTTGTTAAAAAAAACGAAACGTGAACTTTTATACGCGGGTTTCCGTTATAAATGAAAGCTTTATGAACTCCGGTGGGCGCTAATGAAAATTTTTAAGTAGGAATTATGGGAATAGCGCACAACGCCTTAGCAATCATAACACTAGAATCGCTATTCAATATTTTAAATGTTTAATATTTCAATATTTGAATAATACACACTCTATACGTTTAT
This sequence comes from Liposcelis brunnea, assembly GCA_023512825.1. Classification (NCBI taxonomy): domain Eukaryota; kingdom Metazoa; phylum Arthropoda; class Insecta; order Psocodea; family Liposcelididae; genus Liposcelis; species Liposcelis brunnea. Next base: position 8,202,755 of record CM042069.1, read on the forward strand.
ATTAAAAGTATTGTTAAAATGCATCGGACAACACCCGTCATTTTAATATAAATAGTTCATCAATTTTTGCTGAGCATCCTTGTTTAAATCTGATTTATATATTCTTTTTTTTATCTCTGCGCCTGATTTTTAGGTATTCTTGACATTTAGGATGAGTCAGGTTTGTGTAGATAAATTGACATTTTTATTGTTAGTCATCGATAAAGACAATTACGAAGATTTGATTGTCTGAATTCAAGGCCAGAGACTGAGATCGTGCCAGGGGAGAATTTTTCTGGGGCTAGTGCAAGCACCTTCTGGTCTGTGACGCTCGGAGAGTTTACATGCACAATATAAATAACTAAAAAAAAAATCCGCTAATTACATTCGTTTCCTCTGTTCCTGTCAACAAGTGAGTGTAGTCATGAGTCTCACTAATTTTTTTCCTGTAAAAATAAATATCGGCAATTATTAAAGCGCAAGGCTAATTTGTTTTAATAAGCCTGATGTATTTCCGAAATTTGTAAATTCCAAGGCCGATTTTTTTAAATGTTCTGATCATCTGCGTGTTTCCGTTATGTTCCGTTCAATGATTTTTATTATAACTGTTCCGATTGTTAACTAATTAAAGTACTAATGAATCATTCGATCTACAAGGCTGTTGTATCGGGAATTGGGCGATCCAGGCTGGGGCATTTACCTTTAGAACTTAGGCCAAGAAAAAATCGCTTTTTTGCTCTTGCAATTTTTGATTCAGCAAATGTAATTTTTTTTGCTCTTTGTGAATATTGAGTTTTTCTCTTCTAAAAAAAGGGGCAACATACCGAAATTTTAGTTTTTTAATAAAAAAATTTTTGATCGGAATTCTAAGAAGACAGGGCGCTTATGGACAAGTCAATTGTTCACCCCGTCTTCTTAGAGGGCAATACAATTTTTTTTTATTAAATAAAAACAACTCTACTGGAATTTGCTTCTGATATTTTTACCCGCGCCCTCTGGAAAAGCCAGTTCATGCTTGAAAAAAATATAAAAACAATATTTCAAGCCCAAAATTTTGATTTAAGAAAAATCTGTTCTCTTCCACTCTTCTGGGAGATAGCACTGGAGCCATCTCCCACTTATTTATATTGAACCAAAGATCGCTGCCTCACTTAACCTCACTTTTTTTCTAATTTTAAAGCGTATTAATAACAAGATACCGGCATCAACCGCAAAACCAGACCGATCTCAGATGCCTAAAAAAAAATCCCGCAGCTGAAACTTTAACTCTGCGGTAAAACTCTTTCCATATTTGAATAATTTCGCCTCAAATATTCGTGTGTATATTCTTCTTACATTGAACTCTCTTTTTTTAAAAATATATTCGGGAAGTTTTTTAAAGTGTCATGGATTTCATTATTAATTAGAAACCGAGGATGAATCCATTCCTTTTCCCATCCGGGTCAATTTTCCGTTATCATCTTGAATTTTTCTTTTTCAGGTTAACATGCGTTTATTTATAAAAAGACGAAGAAAAAAGCGTTAAATGATATACGGAACAAGGATCGTTAAAGCACATGCGAAAAGTAATCGATTATAATCGATTTACTATCCCATCTTTCGTTCCAAGTGTAAAATGAGTTTTTTCATTACCAATTTTAACCACGTTTTCTGATAGGTTTGGCACCGTTTGGGGGCCCTGCAGGTTTTGTGGTAAATTATTATTAATATTCGGAATGTCCGTCTATCCGTCTGTCTTTTCCAAGTCATAAGTTTGTATAGATGTAAAAGGATCCCGCTTGTATTTTTTTTTCTTTTTTCATCGTTTTTGCCACCAACTTGACTGACGCTGTTAAATGAACACCATAAGGTGTTAATTCAATGATTTCATAATTTTTTTTTCTCAACCAGGAAGTGTGTGCAGAGAAAATTTGAAATGAGATGATGGGCATGAACTTAAGAACTTGCGGTTTTTAAAGTAATTCGAATAAGAAAAGGGAAAAAATGTTTGAAATATTAAAATTGTTTTATTTTTTTGTTTTCAGGTAAGTTAATGCAGGGAGCGTGGTATATGCATGAGTATTAGTCACGAAAAAAATCGAAGTGAAAATATAAAATAAATAACTTGCAGCAACTAAGGATCAATATGGTCGTGGTATATGCATCAGTATTAGTCACGAAAAAAATCGAAGTGAAAATATAAATGAAACAAAAAAAATGAAATGAATGTTTTCAATGTGGAATATTTTTTAAAATAATAAGGCCATGGGCGTCGTAAATGCAAAAGTATTAGCCGCGAAAAAATCAGAATGATCTCCGTTCTGATCGCTTTGGTGGCTTCCTCTTTAAATCCGCCACTGTCTCACGAATTTAATCTTTTACAAAGCGACCAAATTTGAATCTCTTTTAGCAATTTAATCGCCTTTAACTTAGTTGTTGGGAGAAGAAGAAAATTAAAACCTTCAAAGGGGATGTAAGGACGAGAGGAAAAACAAGAGAGGAATCCGCTGTGAAAAGGGAAAAGAGAGACAGACTGAAAAAGAGTTAAATTTAATACAATTGTATCCCACAGATTTGAATTAAGAACCGCAAATGGATTGGTTTCTCTTAACATAACCGTTATTGAATTAGTTTACAAATTTGTAAACAAAGGGAAGTCCACCGGCCAAGCAATCGATTTGGTAAATATGCCTCCACGCTTTCCACCTTTTTAATTCATACGGAACGTCCGCAATTAACAGGAAACGTCTTTTAATCTTCTTTCCACAGTTTTCTAGATATATCCCTAATCTTTTTAATTAAATCATTTTATGTTAATCCGTAATGTTCTTTTTTTTTTGAGGAAAGTTGAAAAAGCGAAATGGGGAAAAAAGGATTATGAAAAAATAATTTTCCCTTTTTTTGAAAGACGCGCTCGTCATTCAAGAGGGGGAAGATACGATGGTTTGTCACGACGATTTTTTTTTTCTAAAATGGAATTCAAAACCAGGTACTTGTAAAAAACCTCATTTGCAATTAAAATAATGTGTCGGGGATCTCTTATTTGAACACTAGAGATTTATACAGCGTGATGGCGTTTCGAAGTTGTACAACATTCTTTTAAATAATAATTCTTGTTAGTGCAATGCTCGACTGTCTCTCTTTTATTTTTATTTTTTTTTAAAACGAAAATCATCGCTGCCGAAATTTCGAACCTGAGGCTAGTTTAATTTGCTATCCATCCCACTAAATCCTTGGAGGAATAAATTAAATTAAAATCAGTTGTGGTTCAATTGAGAAAAACTGGTGATCCCATTTTGTACTCATTTCACCTACGCGGGGATTATCAATGACTTCTGATCCTATTTTGTGATATTTAGGCGTTGACATGGTAGAGATAAGTAATCCTGTTGAAATTAAATTACAACTAATTTCGATTATTTGTCCTTTTTTTTATGTTACACGGGTTTTTAAAATTTAGGCGACGGGTTTTAGGTAGAGAATGACTATTTTTGAAAAGTAGAGTGAAAATAATGATGGCGTGTCTTTTAATTTAGAAGGGCCAGCTGCACGAGTGAAAACCCGCGCTCTGAAAACCCTTGAATTTTAAATGAAAATTCAATTGCATCAAAGACAGACTCTGGTCCAAGCCGAAAATTCCACTGTGCCGGGCACGGATTGGCCCACTGGGCTACCAGGAAAAATCATGGTGCTCATTTTTAACTGAAAAATGCGACAAATTTTCTAAATTTCTCTTCTCAGATAAAAATTTTTTTCTCCGCATTCTAAGAAGACAGGGCACTTATGGGTCAATCAATAATTAGCTCCATCTTCTTAGAGTATGAGCCAATTTTTTTTCTTTAAATAAATAAAATCAGCTGTAACGTAGTTCTAGAATCGCCTTAAAGCGCCGCTTCTGGTATTTTGCCCGCGCCCTCGGAAAGAGCCATACTTCAAAAATTCTCAAGAAATTTTCTTGCCTCGCCCCCTTTTACAACCCCGAATCACAAACTACAAAATTTTCATTGTAGTTGCTGCCATTTCATATTTTCAGTTTTCGAGATTTGATTTACAACATTTTTAATTTTAAACAAACCCATTTCTCTTCATTTTCGAGTGTTTTTTTTCCCCAAAAGCAAAAAAAAAAGGTGAAGAGTAAAAAAAAACAAACGCGCTATCACTTTTTTTTATTGTTTTCCATTTGCGCTGAATTTTTCTCCCCCTTCTGCAAGACAAGTTGTTTATATTTGTCCTGTCAACGGCATTTTTTTTCCAAAACTCCTCATCCCCCTCCCTTGCAAATTTTATTATATTTTCGGGGAAAAAAACTCTTTATTTAATTTTTTTTCTCCTCGCAAAAACGGTGCCACAGTTGAAAAATATATCTTCCCCGCTTCGGTAATCGTATATATATATATTTTTTTTCTCCTTTCACAAATTAGAATAAAAGAATTCTATTAAAAAATATCCGTGTCTGGCTTTTATTATTTAAAAAAAAAAAAATGATGCGAGGCGGGTCCCTCCCGTCTTTCACCCGAAACTTTTTATTTTTTTCACTCCATACATCACGACACCTAAGCAAAAACCCGAAAATGAAAAATTCATTGTCATACACATTAGAGCAGCTCATTTTTTTCCAACGGGGTTAGGTTATAAATGTTACTGACACGAAGACAAGGTAGTATTGCGATGCTGTGTGTCATTCCGAGTAAATCAAACCGCCACACTGGGAGCCCAAAAGAAAAGAGAGAAAAAAAAAAGGTGTGGTGGCGCTACTCATGTTACCCACCTAAAAACAAAAAAAATCTTTGTCTCGGGAATTTAATGGTAAATATTTTTACAACTTGCACCGGAAGCGGGAGCGGATTTTTAAGTCAAAGTCGTTTTGTGTTAAATTTTTTTTATTTCAAGTGCAAATGCAAATTAAAAGCAGTTAATTTCTTTTCCTCCTTTAGACCGCGCGGTGCACATCTGCATTTAAATTGCATTTTAATTTATTAGATTGCCTTTTTTCCACGCAAGTTATGTTTCTTTATACACAAATCCGATTAGGTTGTAATAGTTAAGTAATTGGAGGTGCCAGATTTAAAAAAGAAATGTAGTTTGGGCCTTGCGCGGATTTTTTTATGGTATCAAAGAGTGTATAATAGAGCCCTGCACGGGCCGAAATTTTGGTCGCCCCGGCCCGTGTTTTTTTTTATTCAGCCCGGCCCGGTCAGGCCCGCGGGCTAGCCCGAGCCCTTCTTATACAAATATATACACAGAAAAGAATTTTAAGAAAAATCGGGCTCGTTTTTCCGGTTCTTTTAAAATTTTTCCGGTTCTTTAAAATTTTCTCGGTTCTTTTAAAATTTTCCCGGTCCTTTAAAAATTTTCCCGGTTCTTTTAAAATTTTTTCGGATCTTTTAAAATTTTCCCGGTTCTTTTAAAATGTTTCCGGTTCTTTTAAAATGTTTCCGGTTCTTTTAAAATGTTTCCGGTTCTTTTAAAATTTTTCCGGTTCTTTTAAAATTTTTCCGGTTCTTTTAAAATTTTCCCGGTTCTTTTAAAATTTTCCCGGTTCTTTTAAAATTTTCCCGGTTTTTTAAAATTTTTCCGGTTCTTTTAAAATTTTTCCCGGTTCTTTTAAAATTTTCCCGGTTCTTTTAAAATTTTCCCGGTTCTTTTAAAATTTTCCCGGTTCTTCTAAAATTTCCCAGGTTCTTTTAAAATTTTTCCGGTTCTTTTAAAATTTTTCCCGGTTCATTTAAAATTTTCCCGGTTTTTTTAAAATATCGGCCCGGCCGCGGGCCAGTCTGTGGCCCGTGCAGACTTCTAATGTATAAACATCTAAATAAAACCAAAATTATCATTTCTATTCCTGAAACCCCGACTGACTAAATAACCATTCCAAATCCAAAATAAAAGGATCCCCAAGAGGACGAGAAAACCATTTTCACTCCTCCACACTACTTTAATTATATATTTAGACCAAGTGAATAATCTTGCTTGCTCTTTTAAATAGCCCATTTCATATGCAGCTCTATTGTCACCCGTAAAATGACAAATGAAATGACAGATTGTAGGTCCTAATAAATTCATTAATTCAAAAAAAATTGAATAATTACCGCGAGGCCTATTTTTCTCCCCGCTTATCAACGCATGCGACCCATTACGAATCAACCGTGAAAATAAATATTGCAAAACGTTTTTGCCTAACATCTGCTATTCAGGATAATAAAAAAAAAATGGATGTCAATAAGCCCCGAAAAAAATAAGCGAATCGAATCAGAAAAACCTGTGTAATTATTGTTTTCAAGCAAGAAGAAAAAAAAAATATACTCGCACTAAAAACGATTTCCATTTTTTTAATGGCCAAACCGAAATAATCTTGATTAATAAGTCCGTATAAAAAATGTCCAACTCCTTGCATGATTACAATTCTCTACGCTATGGTGTCTCCAAGATGTTTGGACTTGATGCATGCGTTTTGTCTGCGTTATGAATTCGTAATCTCCGCGTTATTTATTGAATTCTTCTTCTTCTTTTTTTTTTTAATATTACGCACTTTAAAAGCCTGCGTGATATTCGAAACGCCGATTTATATATTTTTTTTAAAGAGACGAAATTCAAGAAAACGTAACCCGATGAAATTTAATAAGTGTTTAATTTATTTATACTCGAAAATTAAAACATTGCGAGCTAAGACAATTTTCCTCCTCGCTGGAATCCTTTCCCTCCCTTAAGAAAAGTTAATATCCCGGATTCCGATCTTGTTCCTCGTTCTTTGTTGCATGGAATTTTTTTTTTGAGTCCAGGCCTAAATTGGGCTTAGGGGCTAATCCTTATGCGACCCTATTGCGCCCTCCTGCGTTCTGAAGCTTTTCCAATAATAAAAAAAATTTATTTGAATTCTAAGAAGACGGGGCTCTTATGGACTAATCAGTACTTCACGCGGTCTTCTTAGAATCCGGGTAAATTTTTTTTCCAGTGAAAATAAACAAAAGAAACTCTGTAGCGCCATTTCAATTTTTTTCACTTAGGAAAGCAAGACCAAATTTCTCCTTATTTCGTCCCTGATTATTTAGCAATCCTCTTCAGCTCCTCCAACACCTTTTATCCCACCTGCGACATATGCAGAACAGTAGTTTTCTATCCACAAAAAATCTCCCGAACAATGACAATTAAAAAATAAAAACCAAACCTCGAGTCTTTAAAGTTCTTATTTAAACACAACAAAAAGGAATGTTAAGAGGAAAACAAATTTCTTTTTTTTTTGAATCATAATCTTTATTTACCCGTTTTACATCTCTCACGTGTTGCAGGGAGAAGACCGCTCCGTATAATGAGTTTGAATTATATGTTAATATCATACACTTTTCCCTCCGTTACTTTCTCCGTCATGTCAAAGATCCATCGACCCATCCTTTTATAAACAGAGGAGGAAAAAAAAAACCCCCCGAAAGCGTTATCTCTGTCCTTTCCTGGTATACCGTAAAAACCGCGATCTCAGCTCACGTTAATCTATTTAGCATCAAATTCCGAGTATATTTCACGCTGGGCTTTAAAATCCTACGCTCGGGTGTAATAAACCTCGGTCACGGTTTTAATTGGATTAGATCAGTCATAAGTATTAGACCTCAAGAATGTGACCACAAACGGATAATACATAGACTGATTGGTTTTAACGCTGCTGCCACGACGATATTTTCTTTTTTTTTTGTTTAATTCTTATTCTTCGCCCCCCAAAAAATGAATCATTCGTATTGCCACGACATGAATTATAATAAGACGACATCTAGGTATGTGCTCAAAGGATTTATATGGTTAGCTTACGGGTGATATATTATTTTATTGCCTTCACGATTAATTGAACCGTTCGATAGTGGTATTGTTTTCGGCCGGTATGAAAAGAATCGATTAGGTCAACTGTCCGATACCGCAGACTTGAAGATCCTCGTATGTGATATCGTGAACACAAAAAAAAGCAGAAATAATGATCCTTCATATTTGAATCATTCATCTTTTTCAATTTTTGAGATGGGAGACGACAACAAGGGCGACAATAAAAAAATGAGAGCGAGAGTTTGGTTTTTATTTTTGAAGGAAAATAAATCTGAGAATCGGGAACAGTGGGGAGGTCCTAAGTTTGAGAGAATTAAGATTAGGTTAGGTGCCCTCTTCTGGTATTGAGTTTTTTCGATAATAATTATTTTTTCGTATTCTAAGAAGACCGAGCTCTTATGGAGGAATCAATACTTCGCTCGGTCTTCTTAGAATCTGAGTAAATTTTTTTTTCTGTAAAATTAAAAACTATAGAAGGAGTCCTGCATTTTTATTTCGTGTTTTTGACTTGCTCCTTTTAGAAAAGGCAATCCGGGCTTGATTGAACTAGACTATAAAATAAAAAACTGCTGGGAATATATTTAAGCGCCTTATTCTTACAACTTTAGGAAAATATTTTCTCTTTTTAAATCTCGTCCCTACTCACTAAAAAAATTTCACAAAATCTAGACAATCTAAATTTTCTTTCGGGAACAGTGGGAAGGTCCTAAGTTTGACAGAATTAAGATTAGGTTAGGTGCCCTATTCTGGTATTGAATTTTTCCAATAATAATGATTTTTTTCGTATTCTAAGAAGACCGAGCTCTTATGGAATAATCAATACTTCGCTCGGTCTTCTTAGAATCTGAGTAAATTTTTTTTTCTGTAAAATTAAAAACTATAGAAGGAGTCCTCCCTGCAAAAAAAATGAGTTATAAGTTATTGAAAAGAGTCGAAAAAACTCGAGTTGACTCTTTTTGACTCAGATTTGGCGAAAAAATGACTTATTTAACTTTTTTTTTTGCAGGGCTGCATTTTCATTTCGTGTTTTCGGCTTGCTCCTTTTAGAAAAGGCAGTCCGGGCTTGATTGAACTAGACTATAAAATAAAAAACTGCTGGGAATATATTTAAGCGCCTTATTCTTACAACTTTAGGAAAATATTTTCTCTTTTCAAATCTCGTCCCTACTCACTAAAAAAAAATTCCACAAAATCTGGACACAATCTAAAAAACCAGATCGATTCATTGCTAATGTCTCGTGTCTAATTTTTTTTTCTTTCACATACCTTTTTAAGATTTTATTAAGAGCCGATGAGTTCCACGACCGTTCTTGACATTTTCCTCCCAAACGCAATCGAATCGAAAGAAACAAAATAAAAAAGGGAAATAAGCCAAGACCACCAACACAATTGTATAAATACGCATTCGAGGTTTAAACCCAGATTAGTATGATAAGCTTTAAAAGGTTTAAATTTCCGATTCTAAAGAATTAAAAAAAAAAAATTAAGTTTTTATTTTTACAATAAATCGATTCTTTTATTTTCTCGAGCTTTGTCGGTTTCTTTAAAAAAAAAATTCTATTTCGACTTCAAGCTGTTTTCTTTTTAATTGTCGCACAGGATGGCATTTTTCTATATCAGATTACATTCTTTTCAATTTCGTAATTCCCGTATAAATCATCCGGGGAGAAAAATCTTAATAAATTATAGGTTTGAGTTTCGCGGGGAGGGAATAAACAAAAAAAAAAAGAGAACAATGGGGGTAAAAAGTTGAGGGGGGCCAAAGGACAATGAATAATAAACCGAAAGTCTGGAGTTGATTTTTCAACCGCGTCGAAATTAATTTCCGCCAAAGCTCCATGAGAATGTACAGTTGGGTCCCCTCTCCTCCGCTTCTTCTTTTCTCCCTTCGGGGTCTTTTCCCCGGACTCATCCTGCTTTTCTATGGATTAACCCACTAAATCTGGGTCTAGCTTATCGAATTTTCGCTTTCATTGTTTAAAGCATCCTCTTAGTAAAAAAAAAAAAAATGAGCAAAGTCCGTAAATGGGATTGTTGTACCTGATATCGATCGTCCTGCCATCTCTCGTTAGTCATTTCAACTTTATCGAAAATACCTTGAGGCGCGATTCCGCCGTTTTATTTCGCCACGGAGGATTTCGTTATGTTTTTTTTTTATTGTTTTATGCTACGGCCCTGGTTAACGTATGTTTTAAATTGATGAGCGAATGCCTTGCTTGCCTGTGTCAATCACTCTTCATAATAAATTGACAATTGACAACCGTTTCATATTGTCTATAATTATGAAGGTGTAGCCTACTCCTTAAAATTAAGGTGAATGTCGCTATTGTCAGAGGAAAACAATGACTCCGATGTATTGTTGTTCCCGTGGAACTATTACACCGGTGTTATTAATTACTTTTATCGTCGCTATTTTCTCCCTCTCTCTTTTATCTACATTGTACTTTATCTTGACCAATTGTTTATTTATGATGTGAACTTTTTTTCGAATAGGAGTTTTGGGTTGGTTCTTGAAAATGGGTTGATTCTTGATTAAATTGAATTGGCCGGTTATTTCCCCATTCCAGAGGGCGCGGGTGAAAATGTAAGGAGCGGCGCTTTTGGGTGACTACAGGATTCAGTAGAACCGTTATTATTTATTTAAAAAAGAGTTTGGCTTGAACTCTAAGAAGACAGGGTTAACTATTGACTTGTCCATAAGTGCCCGGTCTTCTTAGAGTGCGAGTGAACATTTTTTTCACTTAAAAACTGAACTTTTGGTTGGTTGTCGCTTTCTTCAGATAAAAAAACTACCAATTTCGCGTTGTTTTCCTTTTTTCATTTGGGAAAATTCACAAAAATTTAGAGCAAAAAAAATTACATTGGCTGAAACAATAATTTGTCGAGAATTTTTTTACAGAATGTCTGGATTCTCGATCTAAAATTTTTTAATCTTTCATAAATCTCGATTCTCGAAAAATTTTACTAAAAATCTATTTTTCTAGCTATTTTTACTTACTAAAAAAATTTTTCTCGCACTCTAAGAAGACGGAGCTAACTATTGACTAGTCCATAAGTGCCCGGTCTTCTTATAATTCGGGTAAAAAATTTTTTGTGAAAAATACAACAATTCCGCTTTGTTTTCATTATTTTCATTCAAAAAAAAAATTACATTAGCTGAATCCAGCCCTAAAAACTGCAAGAGCCAAAGGGCGCTTTTCATTTGAGGGCGCACTGGGATTTTCTCCGGCAGCCAATTCGTGCCTGGAGAGTGTAAAATTATTTCTCAGTCATTGGATACTGTTGTGGATTAGGTAAAGCCATTTTTGGGCCCTGGAGACTGTTGTAAGTAGTGGGAGACCCGTCTAGGCCAAAAAAACCGTTCAAAAAGCCTTCATCATTTCATTCTTGGATCAAATGGCCAAAGCTCTCGCGCTCTATATTTAATAATCTATTCACCATCAAAATATCACACACCTTATTACATTATAATTCTAACGTTACTTAATCTTTTGATAGTTAAAAATTCGCCATATAAGTTATTCATAAATTCATAGTGAAAAAAAAAAACATGCATATGGTAACCAAATGCTCTAGCCATGCGCGCTTAAATCATAATCATGTATAAGTCAAAAGCAATTAAATTTGTATAAAAAAAAATCGTTCGGACCACCTCAAGTGTTAACGTCTTATCCTTCGTTACATCGCGATTCCCACGATACGCAAATAACCGTAACCAGTCAAGCGCGATTTTCGTAAAAAAAAAGAAGAAAAACACAACATTAAAAAAAAATAACACCGGAAGATTTCCGAAAAAAATGAATCGCGACATTCCCCCCAAAAAAAGGAAGATTCATCCCGGGGAAAAAAATTTAAAACGCTGATTCATATTCACGCCTAAAATCCTGGAATGTGGTCGGTTTTTTTTTAATATTACCTTTTTTTTTTTTTTTTTTTTTAAACTAAATTTATCTAGTTCGAGAAAATGATGCAGCGTGAAAACGAGAACATTAGCAATTACAATATAGACAATATCATGGTTTAATAGGGAGTTTATTGTTTGGTGTTCAACTGTTACAAATGGCAGAAATTCGTTAAGCCCAAAAAAAAAATTATTGATGATGAAGATTCAAACCCGACACCGTTAGTGGAATATAACACACGCAATAAAAAAATCAAAAGTTACCCAATTTTATTATTTTTTTTTTACCTATCTGCCACGTTTAAACGATTGTAATTATTGTTGTAAAACGGTTGATAATGAAAGAGCGTGGAATTAATAGTTGTTGATTTTTTTTTTTTTTTTTGAAGTGTGTGATCAGATAATGAGGCTTCGAGATGGGCACCTGTTTCAGCTACCGTACTAAGATTATGATTATATACCTGTACTAAACAATTACTTTTGTTTTAGTAGCGTGCCGTATTGTTAAATTAATAGTTTAGCCCCTTTAATCGAATCACGTTATATCGGGTAATGACGTCACGGTCAAGGTCGACAAAAATAATACCGTTTAGGGTCAAAATTACTTTATTTAGCGGGCTTGAAATCTTTTTATTAATCTTTGTCTGGATTTTTTATTGCGTGGGTGCAAATTTAATTATTTTTTGATGGATTTTAACCAGGTTAGGTTAGAAGGATTAGGTGGTATCCGCTTATTCTTGGGCTCATTTTCGCTGCAAGAATACTCTTGTTAAAAACGATACATCTGCTCCTTGAATTTCCTAAACAAGTCAACATCCGAACTTTTTTATATTTTCCCTCCCCGAAACTCAAATCGAAGAATGATGACGGAGAAAATCAGACACACTTTCCAACATCCCTCCCTCCTCAAAAAAAAATGCATTAAATCATGAATTTATCGGGAAACGAATAACGCATTTTTCAGCAAACGAGGCAATTTTACAGATCGAGATCCATGTTTAGCTAATTGATGAAAGTTTCCCCCTTTAAAAAAAACTTTTTTTTTCTCCTCTTCAAGCGACAGCATAAGCAATAAATTGCAGAGTTAACAGATACACGAAGAGATGAAAAACTCGGCTGGATTTTTTTTCCCGGAATAAAAAAAAAATTAACGACGCTTTAATCACTTGGCGTGTGATTCTAACCCAGTTTTTTTTTAAAATATGAAAAAAAATTTTAAGGGAAGAAGATGAAACAAGAGGTGAGCGAACGACCACCTTAATTAATCACGAAGATCGAACCCGTACCTGTATGATGATAAATGAACAATTAGATATAGGTCCTGGATATTCCCATCCATCATTCTTTAGTCATTAATAATTTCTTCATTTATTTTTAATAATTATTAAAAAATATTTTTTTAAAATTGTTTTAGTCGAAGTTTTTTAAGCCACCCCGACTAGGCTCTTTTTTTATGAATTGGATTGCTCGTAAAAAATTCTTAATTGTTCGAAAAGGTGTTTAATGGCCCATGACGAATTCTAGGTGGCCGAAAACTGCCACAGTGTCCAGTTGGTGAATGAGGGTTAATAAAAGACGATTAGACACTTTTGAAAATGCAATGTTTTGGGGTGATTCTGAAATTTTGCCCAATGTGAGATTTTAAGAGACAATTTGGACGCAAACCATTGAACTTGCGCCACTTAGTCGATCATAAAATTTAGTCTGAAGAGCTAAATAATAGTTCTGAATTGTTTCCGCAATCGCTTCTGCTTTCTAGAACTTTTGCAGGCGGTATGGTTCCAATGGTAGGCGGCAAATAACTGCCATGACGTTAGTGAAGTGATGTATGAAGGTTAGAAAGAGACGATTAGGCGCTTTTAAAAACAAATATTATAATGTTTTAGTGATTCTGGAATTTTTGTGTGGAATATCAATCTGAATCCTAAAATTTAGCCCGTTTTGAGATCTAAAAAGACCATTCGGACGCAAATTAATGAACTTGCGCGACTTAGTCAATCATAAAATTTAGTCTGAAGAGCTAAATAATAGTTCTGAATTGTTTCCGCAATCGCTTCTGCTTTCTAGAACTTTTGCAGGCGGTATGGTTCCTCATATTTGTAATTTGCGTCGAATTTACCCAGTTGGAAGATAAATCTAAATCAGTAGAAATGTTACACAGCACGGGAAATCAAAGTAAAAGATCTCCCTGTACATTAAAATTTGAAAGATGCGATTTAAAAACCTATTGGAACATTAAAATGGTCGGACACTCATGTTCGTGGGACCAAGTGATGCGCAAAAGTTCTAGATAGCAGAAGCAATTGCAGAACCAACTTAGATCGTTTCTTTAGCATTCAATATTAATACCTCTTGATGAGCAAGTCACCCAAATCCAGTTTTTAAGGTTCTAAAGCAGTTCTAAAATGTTGAAGTGCTTGTCTGGGAAACCATATGGCGCGCAAAAGTTCTAGATAGCAGAAGCAGTTGCAGAACCAACTTAAATCGTTTCTTTAGCATTCAATATTAATATCTCTTGATGAGCAAGTCACCCAAGTCTAGTTTTTAAGGTTTGAAAGCAGTTCTAAAATGTTGAAGGTCTTGTCTGGGAAACCATATGGTGCGCAAAAGTTCTAGATAGCAGAAGCAGTTGCGGAACCGACTTAGATCGTTTCTTTAGCATTCAATATTAATACCTCTTGGTGAGCAAGTCACCCAAGTCCAGTTTTTAAGGTTCTAAAGGAGTTCTAAAATGTTGAAGTACTGGTCTGGGAAACCATATGGTGCGCAAAAGTTTTAGATAGCAGAAGCAGTTGCGGAACCGATGCAGATCGTTTCTTTAGCATTCAATATCAGTATATTTTAGTGAACAAATCACCCAAGTTCAGTTTTTAGTGTCCTAAAGCAATCATAAGCCAGTGCGACGAATTTTGAATCCGAGCAATAATCTGACTTCATCAGAGATCTACTGCTGGGTGCCAAAAATTTTTCTTGTGATTTTTAAAACATAAAGCCTTCGCTAAAACCCTAATCACCGGCCACCACTGACCCTTACCCAAAAATAGACACACCTTTAAGTGTTTTAAAATAAAAATAAAAAAATTCCGGATACCTCGTTTAGGTCAAGTAATTACGCAAGTCCACTGCTCTAGTTTTCAATATGGAGGCTGTATGTTGTATATTAACAATGCCGCCATTTATCAACCCAACGTTCCCTTTCACTGTTTAGCGTGGCCTTGAGGCTTGTTCGTTTACAATTGTTTTTTTACACTTTCAATTTTTTTTCCTCTCTCGCTCTTTATTTAATAACCAGTTTTTTTTTATTTATTCGTAAGGAATCAATCAAATTGATCTCATCTTGACCGAAAGAATTATCTTCAATGAGCGAAATACGTAATTACCTAATCGCATAAGGAAATTAGAACGAATTCGTCATAAATAATATAATAAAAAAAAATAGGGAACTTGTTATTAAAGATCATTAAACAGTGTTAATCTGTTAAACTTGTCACCTTATAAAATTCCACACATTAAAAATTATACGTTAAAAGGTTACTTAACTTGAATATTTATAGAGAGCAATGATGATTATTTCTTCTGGTTTTTTTTCCTTTTACTATTTTTTTGCGTGCATACCGATTGATAACTGATAATGGATTTTACTATTTATTATAAGTGGCTACCCTGTAAAAAATATTTTAATGGAGGTCTAGGATTTTTTTTTATATTTTTATTTTCAAGGCTTGAGAGAGAGAAAAAAAATTATATTTTATGGTTATTGTACCGTACGTTGATATGTTCGATTTTTAGATAAAAACCAGAAGTTAAGAGTCAGCCCTGAAACGGATGAGCCGTAAGCTAAAGAAATTTATCCATGATAGGTCAAAGGCAATGTAGGTCGATTGTGCCCTCGTGGCTTTTGCGGATTATTTTTGGAGTGTAAAAATATGGTAATTCTGAATCAATTTGGGAAATGGTTTGAGGCTGAATATGGCTTGATAATATTTTGGAGTGAAGGTTAAGAAGAGATATAGCAAAAACTAAAATTTTTTTCTTAAAAGTAATTTATTTTACTTTATTTTTTAGATAAAAGAGATGAAGAGATCCTGAGGCTCACTGGTCAGCCTTTCCATCCCATCCGAGTGTGGTCGAATCTCTGAGGCTACGATGACGTCACGAACTATTTCAAGCGTCCTGGAGAACACCACAACGACCGTTAAGTCCTGAAGAAGGTTGCTGTTGAGGTAGGAGGACAACGCCTCGACGGATTCCATCCATAGTCAAGCGAAGGTGCCGGGTGAGAGGTCGGCGGCCGAGGATAGGGCCACGTGGCAACGAGCTTGTTGTTCAATACTTCGATTTAAGCCCTAGAAAATCAGATAAGGAAGTAAGTAGTAAATAATTCTTTAAAATTCTACTTAAAAGTTTGTAAATTTCTGGGATCTTTGTCAGGCAAAAGAATTTTTATTGATAGAACGCCTAGACAACCAATGTCCGGGAGTGTCTACACCATTTTCGATTAAAGAAAATAAAAACCTACTCCTGGACGCTTAATTAAATTGTTTTGAGCTCAAGTCAACCATTAGCAGACGATAAAAAATCAATTTTGGCTGAATGGCAATCCTGCAATATTATCCATCACCCGATTTTTTAAATTTTGCTCCTTTAGACCATTAAATTGTAATCACTAGACAATATTTTTGTCCTACTCTGTGACTGCTTCCACCTACAGGTTATGCTTCATTCCTGTTTTCATGTTTACCTTATGCCAAGCTCAGGTTAGACTTCTTCGTTAGATCTGATCCTTTCTCAGAAAGCCAAAAATGGTTTTTATTGCCAAGCTAGTTTCACTTTGACACTCAAATCCTGCCAATTACATGCTTTTCTGAACCAAAATCCAAACTAATTAACGTAACTAGTCAAAATCCCCAAGATCTCTGCTAATTGAGTTTTTATAATTATAATTAAAAGATTACTTTTCACCTTAACTATTTTTAGGTTCATCATAATTCTTTCCCAGATTCCCGTAACCGTTCTTCATTATTTTTCTATTTCCCCCCAAAAATTTTCAAAATTAAAAGATAAATCCAGAAAGGGTTTTAGTCTATGCAAAAATAATCGATGTCAGCGCCGCCATCTCGACAAGTGACCGTCAGTGACGTCATTTTTTTCCAGTGTCGCGGTTTCTTATATTTTGTGCGAAAAATCCGGGATTATCAATAAAAACTGGATGTATGTGTCGTGTTTATGAATTTTTCAAATCCTGAACAGGTAATTAATCGTCGTGTGCAAAAAAAAAAAATAGAAATCCGAAATTCGTAAGATTACGCAACAATAAAAAAAAATAGGCCATGCCCCGGCTTTTTAAAAATCATCTCTAATTGTATTAAATTCATATTACGTAGGTCGTGTTTTGTCGAATTATTAATCTTTAGATAATTATTAATTGATTTCGTTAATTTTTGCAGGATCAGCTCAAAGGGATCAAGTCTGATTACATTTGATGAAATTGAAGGACGATGACATAACCTCTACCTGATTCAAAATCAAAAATTGGTCCTTCATTCATGTACAAGAATATGGGTAAGTGGGATTTTGCAGTACAGGTAAATGCCTATCATTTTTAACGTTTTGTGATAAGCATTAGGTAATATTAGAAAGGTTTACGATTGCAATTTTTTTATGAGATTTTAATTGGTTCATTTTTTTTTTCCAGTTGTAAACGTATGGACATTGTTCTTCCAGGGTGACTTTGCTTCTAAGACTTGATTATACTGGTGGTTTTAGTGACTGAAAAGGTTCGAGACTCAGGTGGGCTGATTTTTTAAAGCTGAAATGGCTTGACTTTGCCTTCATAACTGAAATGTGTTGAGGTTATATTCGACACTCAAACTGACTTGCTAGTGGCAGACTCAAATGAAGTTGCTTTGCTTTCGACACTTTTTTTAAATTCTACATTCTGCTGTGTGGTTTTTTAGTGGCTGATTAGTTCATAACGAGGATTTCATTATTTTTTTTTGCACTAAACCTTCTGCAGATTGATTTTTTTTTTTAAATTGAAAATTTTAAGTGATGACTTTATGTATGCTTAAAGCTATTTCTCTCAACGTTTCCTCTTGTCTAAAAGGGTTAAACCCGGAAACTAGGGAGCATTAAGAGGGGTGTGCAAGGGTTACAAAAAAGCTACATTTTTTTTGTTCCTCACATTTAATTGTACGTTAAACGGTGCGATTACCGTGACTAATTGATATCGTTTTAAGATCTCGACGTTTTTTTTTACTGATCCCGAAGGATTAACGCGCGGGGGGGGGGATCAAGGAAGAGGTCAAGATTTAATTGCGATAGCGAAAAGAGGAGGAATGGGGATTTCCTCTTTTTAAGCTAGAATAATCACTCGAGTTTTTAAAAAAAAGTGGGGAAAGGCTTAGCCTTTTTTTGTGAGAAAAGAGCGAAAGGGTAATTTTTCATTCCCGGATTAATCGATCATAAAAAAAAAGGAAATAGTAATAAAAAGATCGATTAATTTAATTATGATAAAAACATGGATCCAATTTTTTTTCACGCGATAAAACGTCGACGGGTTTAGGCATTTTATACCACGCGAAAACCTGTACCTGTCAAGTCAGTTACGCGGGTGATCCAATAAATATTTCACACTCGATTTCCTCTGAACAAAGTAAAACCGCGCGCACTTACGCTGCGGTTTATCCCGTTTTAGAAAAAAAGTTTTGGGCGATTGATAATTTTAATTTTATGATGTGCAGTGGCGGAAATTAAAAGTTTTAGGTTAGAGTTAGATGAATTAAAGCCGGAGGTATACTCGTTAGTGGCTTAAGCCGGTTTATGAGGCCGAAGAAGGCAAAGAGAAGGCATTTAAGTTAAGATTCTGTTGGGAAAAATTTTTAGAACATTTTTTTGTGACTAACAATTTTATGAAGATTTTTTTTAAGCAAAGAAAATTTAATTTATTTAAGATTATAAGAAAAATTGTAAGGTAATACAATATCGTGAGAAGAATGACTCGAAGAGGGATTCTGGGGAAAATAACTGGAAGTAGGATTTTGGGAAAAATAGCTCGAAGAAGGATTCTTAGGAAAAATAGCTCGAAGAAAGAGTCTGGGAGAAAGAGCTTGAAGAGGGATTTTGGGAGAAATAGCTCGAAGAAGGATTCTTAGGAAAAATAGCTCGAAGAAAGAGTTTGGGAGAAAGAGCTTGAAGAGGGATTTTAGGAAAAATAGCTCGAAGAGGGATTCTTAAAAAAAAACTCGAAGAGGGGTTTTGGGGAAAATTAACTCGAAGAGGGATTTTAGAAAAATTGCTCGAAGAGTGATTACAACTTAACTTGTTGGTCGAAATTGAGTTTGATCCCTGAATAATTAAAGCTTAAAACCTGAATAGTTAAATCAGCTTCTGAAAAAAATATCGGGAGCAGAAAACAAGTGGGCAAGATAATGATAGGGACCCATATACCCGATTACATCATATTAGATACCTGAATCGTACCTGGAACGCTTTCACTTTTTTTTTGTTTTGTCAGTCAGTAAAAAAAATCATAACCCTTAGACGCCGTGCTTCACGACGGGGTGCCACATTTTTAATAAACTCATAATATTATTAGTAATTAAAATAATATATCAGTGTTTGATTGACGTCGGGTTTTCATAGCTCTTGTCTAGCCTCAGGGCTGGATTCGTTTCTTTTTATTCTTTTTTTTTATAAATTCATCGCGACAAAAATGTAACTAAGTTTTTTTTATGATTTATCGGCATACCTAAAACCGCTTCCTTTTCTGGATCCCAGCAGCATGCCTGGAAAAATCTTTAAAAGCAATAACTGTCATTACTTAAAAATATTTCCCTCAATCAAAATAACGAAACCCATTAACGTTAAATTAATTTATTAATGATTTATATTCTTGTTTGTTTCTATTTTTGTTTGGCGAAGTGAATGGGTTTTTTAAAATAGGGAAGTCCTTTTCAAGGTTTCGGTATCAATTCGTGAAAATTTTTTATCCGTGTAATCAGGCCAGGCGGTTATGGATAGTGAAATTGATTTGATTTTAGTTGGGCCAGGTCTAGTCCATTAAACAAGTTTACATCACGATTTTTTTTTTGTTTGTAAAAATAGTTTCGGTTACGTAAAAATTTCAGGAAATTTAAAAGGAATCCCTATTAGAACAATAATAAAAAAAAAATATGCGAGGTCGTAGATTTTACTGATTGATCCACATGTCTAATATATTTTTTGAAGGTCGATTAAATGTTTTTGCACGTTGGTGGACTTGTTTGATTCGATTCATGCATAAATTTTTTTTTAGGGAAGTGTTGTGGGGATATTACGAAGAGTGTAAATTTTTACAAATCTTGGGACATAAAAAATGTTAATATTTCATGGGGGGAAAGAAAAGAAAACATCAAGTAACCTTATTAACAATTACTAAAGTTGTAAAAAAAGTGTTTTGTTATTTTTTTTAATATTCTTCACTTTTTATTATTCTCTGTTATGGGCTTAAACGGGCCACCTGTTTTTTGTTTTTCTTTTTTTTTTTCATATCTTGAGTTTTATTATGTGAGAGGGGATGTAGAGCTGGGTGCTTTAAGATCTTATTATTTTAAAGAAAGATGTCAACGCATCTGAGTAATCTTCTTTGAAATTACCTTCTCCATGTTTTAATTTGCCGAAAATAATATCTTGCAATTTTTACGATTAGAAAAAGAATTCGGAAGAAGAAAATCTTGTGTAGAGAAAGTTGTGAAAAGAAAATTTGATTTTTAAACACTAATTTTTTCTTTTTTAGACGATTAATTGTATTTTTTTTCTTTTCAGGTAAGATTTTTTTCTTCTAAATTAGGGAGAATTTGTAGATCAAGCCAGAGAGTTGAACCAGCTACCTTAATCAGGGATTTAAGATAGGAGCTTCTTCTGATTTGAGAAGGTTTAGGTTTAAGTCCTAAAGGTCGTTTTCGCTCAATGCTGATGGGCAACCCTTTTGAAAATATCCAGTGGAGCAATTTTTTCTGGGATTCTTTGTCGAGCCTTATTTTCAAAATCCCTTTTCGAGCAATTTTTTTCAAAATCCCTTTTCGAGCAATTTTTTTTCCAAATCCCTTTTCGAGCAATTTTTTTTCCAAATCCCTTTTCGAGCAATTTTTTTCAAAATCCCTTTTCGAGCAATTTTTCTCAAAATCCCTTTTCGAGCAATTTTTCTCAAAATCCCTTTTCGAGCAATTTTTCTCAAAATCCCTTTTCGAGCAATTTTTCTCAAAATCCCTTTTCGAGCAATTTTTCTCAAAATCCCTTTTCGAGCAATTTTTCTCAAAATCCCTTTTCGAGCAATTTTTCTCAAAATCCCTTTTCGAGCAATTTTTCTCAAAATCCCTTTTCGAGCAATTTTTCTCAAAATCCCTTTTCGAGCAATTTTTCTCAAAATCCCTTTTCGAGCAATTTTTCTCAAAATCCCTTTTCGAGCAATTTTTCTCAAAATCCCTTTTCGAGCAATTTTTTTCCAAATCCCTTTTCGAGCAATTTTTTTCCAAACCCCTTTTCTAGCAATTTTTTGAATTTCTTAGGCTCATTTTATTCTCAGTAAATTATCGAAAAGACGTTGACTCATAAAGAATAAAATAATTCTATCATTTAACTCCCATTAACTTAACTGATTCCAATCTCAGGCAACCCGTCTTTAAAAAAAAAAAAAAAAAAAACACGAGGCTCCTACATTTTTCTCCACTTTCCACATCATCTTTCTTTTTCGCCAGCATCTACCATCATTATTTCAAATGAAAAAACAATTAAATATTTCAACTTGTTTATCCTGGGACTAACTTTAAAGTCACGATCAAGAATGCCGTGTTGTTTTTTTTTTCTTAATATTTAAAACAACACTTTAATATAAAAGAATTTTTTTTCTTAAATGAAAAAAAATCATATTGAGCTTACCGGATCAAAAGGATCTTAAGTGTGATTTGGAAAGCAATGACATTTATATCTAGAACACCTCAGTATATTAATTAAACGATCTCTGAAGGTCATTCATTTCCAGATCTGGCATATTTATTGTCGAAACTATCCGTGAGAATTCATGCCTTGTTCGAGTCTCTTTTTTTTCGAATTACTGACATTAGAAAAAAAAAATAAAAATAAAATCAACCGAACACGAGATGATTTTATTTTTTTTTTTATTTATGCAATCCCCCGAGCACGAAAATCGCTATGGCCGATAATTCGCCTAGAGTTGTAATAGAGACGGTAGGTCCTAATCCCCTGCACGATTTTTCTCTCTCTCTTTCTGTTTGGGCTTGCTCTAGTTAGCATATCATCCACATCACGTTTATTTTTTAAAAAATATTCAGTTACGTAATTTGGGATTACGAATTTTTTATTTAGTTCGTAATGGCCGAAGAATGATCACATTAAAAAAAAAATAATAAAATTAATTTAAAAGGAACATCAAATAAAAAATAACTGGAAGGCGAAATTTAATGTGGTTAACTATTATAATAACTCGAAGCACGCGATCGATAGGTATCGTATTTTCAGGTACGCAGTATGTCGCTCCATTAACATGGAACTTGGGAAATAATCGCGAAGTTTTTTAGCCGACAGGGGTTGGGAATCAAATCACGGAATGTTTTTTTCGGAATTATGGCTTTAGGGCGCATGCCCACCTGCTGATTTCCCTCCCTGAAAAATTCGCGTCCGGAACGACCTTGAATTAACGTTGGAAAAATAAGAAGTAAAAAAAAAACGATTTAACCGCCTTGCTCACCTTAGTTTCTGACCTCTTGTAAAGTAATTAATCAGAGAAACTGTCTCGTATATTTTAAATCAAGTTATATATAGAACGGAGCTTAATAAGAAATATAGAAAGGGAAGAGTAGAAGAGAGAGGAAAAAAATTATTGAATCCTAACAAATAACTAAGATTTATTAGGATTGTAGTTTTTTATTTTTTTTTATATTTTAATATCGTGTTGGGACTTTTACTTGGACATTAATAATTAATGTGGCTGAGCAGTAAAAGCATCTTAAGATCGATTACGTTGAGGTATATGATACTGTAAATACCGGGATGAAGTCAAGCATTTGAGTGTTAAGGGTGGTCTATAATTTTTTTATTGTCAAGAGTGATGTTAAAAGAGCTGCTGAGACAATAAGATGGCGGTCTGTCTGCTTGAATTAGTTAAAATTTGGTGTCATTTAAAAAATTTCATTCAACAAGAATTATTGAAGAAAAGATTGGCTCGACAAGAACTTCTGTAGAAAAAATTGATTTAACAAGAAAGTTGGGAGGAGAATATTGCTCGACAAGGAACTTTGGGAAAAATTGCTCTACAAGGAACTTTGGGAAAAATTGCTCGACAAGGAACTTCTGGAAAAATTGCTCTACAAGGAACTTTGGGAAAAATTGCTCTACAAGGAACTTTGGGAAAAATTGCTCTACAAGGAACTTCTGGAAAAATTGCTCGACAAGGAACTTTGGGAAAAATTGCTCGACAAGGAACTTTGGGAAAAATTGCTCGACAAGGAACTTCTGGAAAAATTGCTCGACAAGGAACTTTGGGAAAAATTGCTCGACAAGGAACTTCTGGAAAAATTGCTCGACAAGGAACTTTGGGAAAAATTGCTCAACAAGGAATCTTCAAGAAATTTCTCAATAAGGAATCTTAGAAAAATTGCTCGACAAGGAACTTTGGAAAAAATTGATGGACAAGGAATTTTTGAAAACATTGATCGACAAGGAACTAAAGAAAAAATTGCTCAAGGAACTTCTGGAAAAATTACTCGACAAGGGGTTTTCAAAAAAATTGTTGTATATAGGCCAATCCAGTTAAATTTTTCCCAATCTCATTTTTCCCCAATAAAAGAATTCTCGCGCTTCCTGTTCGCTTCACAAATAACTTTACTAGCCTCCACCTTTTAATAAAAATAATGCTGCAAAATTAAATGCCATAATTTTTGCGCATTGTGGGAAACAAGTAACAATAAAAAAATTATAAATATGAATTATTTAAAAAATATATTGTAAAATTAACAAGACATTTAAGATAATGGGTAATATTATGCAATGATACACATCATAGTGTTTTGCTTTAATATTATTTTTTTTCTTTGTTTTTAAATGAGTTTATAAAATTATAAAACTGTTCTTTTTTTTTCAATTATGATGAAACGCGAAAATACATAATTTAACAAGTATGAACATAGTAGGGCAAGCACAACTCAGTGAAGTTTTGCATTTTGTGTATATTTTAACTGATAAGAAAAAGTTCGTGATTATTGATTTCGAAATCTTTAAAGGCGCTAATTTGAATGATTTATTATGATTTTGAATGAGATATCACCGGTTTATTATTTTTTGAAAAATGATCTTTGTCGGAGAAATATTAATCTGAGAAATTTAACTGAGTGGCTGTTGTGAAATTAATTTTACTTGACCTAGGCTTAAGAACACTGGCGACATTTTTGCAAAAAATAAATGGATCTTGCTGGCATTTCTTAAAAAAGGAATGAAACGCTGATAAAGAGGGATATAAGGAATTTAACGATGAAAACATCCAGTGGAGTGATATTTGTATCAAAGAAAAAAATCAATAAGAAATATATGGACCTGATCCCAACCGAAGAAACCAAATTACAAGATTGAAAAGGATTCAACGTGGGTGCATCTTGTTTTTTCCAAGAATAGGATGGCAGGCTACTATCGAATAAATATCACTTAAACCCTAATAAACTTCTTTTCAATCCCGAAAAAAAAAGATATCCCCACGAAAAACTTGTTATCAATTAGTCACCGCTTCCAGATTAATCCGTCGATTAATCCTTTGATAAACAAACTAACATCTTAATTAATCTACGGATTAAGTCACCGCCCGACAAAAAGAAAGAATCAATTATTCAAATCGGATTAATTAACAAAACGACGATTAAATAATAAATTTAAGGAAAAAATTTGGATTCATCGGCAGAAGGAGAGCAAGTTTGGAAGGTCTAAGAGCCAGAGCCGTAGGGGGGAAAAAGGAGGTTTGATTATTATAAGCGCTTAATGGGTTAATTAAGACAAGATCATGAAGTGAAGATCAGACTATCTAAAAAATGAAGGATCAGGAAAAAGGAAAGAAGATCAGGATACTTAAACTGGACGGAAATGAAGATCAGGATTTTTATTCTGGACGCAAACGAAGATCAGGATACTTATACTTAATGGAAATCAAGATCAGGATACTTATATTGGATGGAAACGATTATCAGCATACTTATACCTGAGGGAACTTAACATCAGGATGCTTGTACTTGGTGAAAATAAAGATCAGGATTTTAAATTTGGGCAAAATCGAAGATCAGGATGCTTGCATTGGATGGAATCTAAGATCAGGATACTTATATTGGATGAAATCGAAGATCAGGATACTTGTACTTCATGGGAATCAAAATCAGGATACTTATATTGAATGGAAATCAAGATCAGGATACTTAATGTGATCGGAAATGAAGATCATGATATTTATTTTAGACGGAATTGAAGATCTGGATACTTATATTGGATGGAATCGAATATCAGGATACTTATACTTAACATCAGGAAGCTTGTACTTGGTAAAAATGTAGATCAGGGTATTACATTTGGACAACATCGAAGATCAGGATGCTTGCATTGGATGGAATCTAAGATCTGGATACTTGTACTCGACGGAAACGAAGATAAGGATACTTATTTTGGACGGAAACAACCTTCTGGATACTTGTACTTGATGGAAACCAAGATCAGGATACTTATACTCGACGGAAACAACCTTCTGGATACTTGTACTTGATGGAAACCAAGATCAGGATACTTATACTCGACGGAAACAACCTTCTGGATACTTGTACTTGATGGAAACCAAGATCAGAATACTTATACTCGATGGAAACCAAGATCAAGATACTTATACTGGATGGAAACCAAGATCAGGATACTTATACTCGACGGAAACAACCTTCTGGATACTTGTACTTGATGGAAACCAAGATCAGGATACTTATATTCAATGGAAACCAAGATCAGGATACTTATACTCAATGGAAACCAAGATCAGGATACTTATACTCAATGGAAACCAAGATCAGGATACTTATACTCGACGGAAACAACCTTCTGGATACTTGTACTCGATGGAAACTAAGATCAGGATACTTGTACTCGATGGAAACCAAGATCAGGATACTTATACTCGATGGAAACCAAGATAAGGATGCTTATACTTGTGGAAAGAAAAAAATACCCGCTTTTGTCCTCAGCAACTATCATCGCCAATGATTTTATCAGCCGGGTGATTTTAAATATAAAAAATCCTCTTTAACCTATAAATAACAAGATGACCAAAAGTAATCAAAAGAAGAAACCGAAGACAATAGAAGAAGAAGAAAGCGAGTTTAAAGACCAGTATACAAATCAAGAAAACAGTTAAGAATAAAGCTTGATATGATTTCAATTGAAAAAAAAAAGAATAAATATCATAATTTATTTTATGGGCGACCTTGAATATTGAAATAAAGGTGTGTATGAACCCGAGATCATACCTTAAAAGGATTTCAATTATCATTCAGGTTCTTTCCTATACCTGATACCAATTAAATGGGTGCTAGTCAGTCGAAAATGATATAATAGAATAAATGTGTGTTACCGATTCGTCGATTAATATTTTTTTTTTTTACTTTAACCGTGGCGCCATCTTGGATTATGATCGGTTGTCATTTCCCACGGAATCGGATATTAATAAATATCATAAAAACCGGCCCCGGGAGTCAATGTTTAATCGTCTAACGAAATCATATCTAGTTTAATATTATTATTCTCTTTTTTCTTTTTTTGTTACTGTTCTTCGAAATATAAAAATCTAGCCAGGGACATGTTTTGATGTTGTGACAAGTCGTTTTTTCTTTCGTGATTAACATATCCATTCACTTTATTCCTCAACATGGATTTCCGTAACTCCCCATATTAAAATATTAACATACCAGAATTAAAGTTCATGAAAGAAACATCAAAAAGAGAACGTGAATGGGCGATTGTTTGAAAGTCACAAAACAAACCGGAAGCGGTTATTTTTTTGCTTTGAAAATCCGATTTGGGCTTTATTTCACGCAAACGGACTTAACCTAATCCAAGGATTGAATAATCGAGAATCGTGCGACCTGCATTAATGACATAACACACGATGCATTTTCGTGTACGGGATTAAAAACGTTTAATGTCGTGGTAGCAGATTACATATTTAAAAGAAATAAATATTTAAGAATTTTTATTTTAGCGAGACAAGTATTAAAACCAGATAAATAATTGTTTATGGACATGGTGAGAATAACACGGCCACCGAGTATGGGTGTGTCCGGTGTCTGGCGTTATCGGATGTAACTGCACCAAAAGTGAATTGCATACAGGGAGCGGCCATATTTAAATCTCGTTTCCCGTTTAGATATGACATCTGTGGAAATCTTTTTTTTTCTTTTCGGGTCTGCGGGGATATTTTTTGGCGCGTGAATTAGTTTTAATTTGAAAATATAACCTAACCTAACCTTGTTTAATTTCATGTAATAAGACTGACTTTCAACGTTGTAAAGGTCATTCGAGGTGATGTAATTAACTCGACATACGCATCTGGCTAATGCGCTTTCGGCTTATAACATTGTAACAATAATATTGTCGGGAGTGGGTTAATGTTTCAAGAGAAGTTTGGAGAATAGAGTTTGATGAAATTTGAAAGGTCGGATGCTTGGTTTTATCTGAGTTTTATTTACGATGCGAAAGCAGGAATCGGCATTAGAAGGAACAGTTGGGATAAACCCGCTTAAATTTCAAGCCGAGC
This sequence comes from Liposcelis brunnea, assembly GCA_023512825.1. Classification (NCBI taxonomy): domain Eukaryota; kingdom Metazoa; phylum Arthropoda; class Insecta; order Psocodea; family Liposcelididae; genus Liposcelis; species Liposcelis brunnea. Next base: position 8,230,243 of record CM042069.1, read on the forward strand.
ACACGGTCAGGATCAGGATGCTTATTCTGGTGGGAAATAAAGATCAGGATATTTAATTTGGACCAAATCTAAAATCAGGATATTTAATTTGGACCAAATCGAAAATCAGGATGCTTGTATTCGATGGAATCCAAGATCAGGATTGTTCAGTTGGATGGAATAGAAGATCAGGATACTTAAACTTGACAAAAATCAAGACTAGGATGTTTATGTTGAATGGAATCGAAGATCAGGATACTTATACTTGAGGGAACTGAACGTCAGGCGGCTAGTACTTGGTGGAAATGAAGATCAAGATGCTTGTATTCGATGGAATGAAGATCAGGATTGTTCAGCTGGATGGAACCGAAGATCAGGATACCTATACATAATGGAAAAGCCGATCAGGATACTTATACTTGAGGGAACTTAACATCAGGATTACTACTTTATGGAATCGAAGATCAGGATACTTATATTGGATGAAAACGAAGATCAGTATACTTATATTGGATGAAAACGAAGATCAGGATACTTATATTGGATGAAAACGAAGATCAGGATACTTATATTGGATGAAAACGAAGATCAGGATACTTATATTGGACGAAAACGAAGATCAGGATACTTATATTGGATGAAAACGAAGATCAGGATACTTATATTGGATGAAAACGAAGATCAGGATACTTATATTGGATGAAAACGAAGATCAGGATACTTATATTGGATGAAAACGAAGATCAGGATACTTATATTGAATGAAAACGAAGATCAGGATGCTTATACTTAAAGGAACTCAACATCAGGATGCTTGTGCTTGGTGGAAATGAAGATCAGGATACTTATTCTGGTCGGAAAGAAGATCAGGATATTAAATTTGGACAAAATCAAAGATCAGAATGCTTTTATTGGATGGAATCGAAGATCAGGATTGTTCAATTGGATGGAATCGGAGATCAGGATACTTATACTTGACGGAAATCGAGATTAGGATACTTATATTTGATAGAATCATAGAATCGAAGATCAGGATACTTATATTAAATGGAATCGAAGATCAGGATACTTATACTTGATGGAAATTAACATCAGGATGCTTGTACTTGGTAGAAATTAAGATCATTATTATACTTATTCTGGTCGGAAATGAAGATTAAGAAATTTATTTTGGACGGAGTCGAAGATCAGGATTGTTCAGCTGGATGGAACCGAAGATTAGGACACGTATACTTGACGGATATTAAGATCAGGATACTTATACTTGATGGAAATTAACATTAGGATGCTTGTTCTTGGTGAAAATCAAGATCAGGATACTTACTTTTGGTGGACATCAAGATCAGGATACTTTTACTGAATCAAGATCAATATTAAGATACTTACACTAAACACAAAACAAAACATAGACTCTCTTGTTTGCGGGCCCATATACCTAACAACCTAATTATTTAACGTCTTATTAACCTAATCCACGAGCCCAAATATTTTCCCTCTGTTAAACATAATCCACTTACACACTATTTATTCAAATAGTTCCCCTTAATCCCGAATAAATCACTTTCCGCGATTAATTACAATCCAAATTTAAAATCTTTAACGATTAATTTTTCACTTATTCTAAAGTGTCCTTTTTTTTATTATTATGATTATGATTCCATTCCTCCAAAATTAATAACCCAAGTTGACCGCAGTGATAAATTGGTTAATAAATAAAAATTCTGTCAATTAGCTTTGTTAATTAAATTCTTCCGTGTAATCATTTAAAAACCAGATTAATGAGCTTATATCCCGTTTCGATTAAAAACGATTAATCGACAAATCTCACTCGATTCGCCCAATTTTTTTTATAATTCACTAATATCGAATTAATTAAACATTTTTCTTTTACTAAAATTTTTTTTTTAATTTGGCCGTACAAACCCAATCGGCAAAAATAATAAATATTTAAAATAATTATTAATTTGTTAGCGTAAAAGGGGATTAATCGCGTTGGCAGAACCGGAATCGAAAGCGATTAAAAAAAATCTAATCCAGCTGATCGGAAACCACTCAAAATTTTTTTTTATTAATTAAGAATGAAATCGTCTTGAGGATTTTTTTTTATACAATCGGAATAAATATTTACATTGTATCAATCCATTTATCTAGGTACGTGAAGGCGTGGCAGCAGACATCCAGGAGGCATCGCTTCTTAATTACTCATTTGATTGACGGATTATTTGTTTTACATGTTTAATTAATTAATTGATTAATAAAAATTAAATTTTCGCCAAATCAATTTCAAAAATATCCATTCGGATTTGTTTTCGGACGTGTATTTACTGGGAGAACAATGAAAATTCGTTTAATGACACGTCAGCGAGGTGACGGTGAATGAATGCATATTTTAGGCGATAATTCCAGGAATCGGTTTAATGAGTTTTGAGAGGGGAAAGAGGGGAGAAGGAAAAAGAGTATGGTTTTAATTTTTTTTTTTTTATTATCTAAAGCCCACGCGGATTTTTATATGTTAAGGGAAAGGCCCCGTTTTGACTGAAGGAGAGAGAAAAAAAAGCGCCACGGTTATCAATTATAACCAGATTAGGTTATTAATTAAGAAATATGGCCCCTTGACACCCACTTCCGAATATCGTGCAATGTATCATTAATTATTTACGACGTATTATCCTGCCTGGACATTCGTCTTACGTACCTTTTTTTTTTTTTGGAGTTATTATTTTTGTGGCTCGATTAAAAGCTCGTTCGAGTATTAATCACGTGAGGTTTTGTTTTTATTTTCGGGGGCGTTTTAGGGTGTCTTGCTGTGATTTTAAACGTGTCAGAGAGGATAGGTTTAAGAACCACCCTGATTAAAGCGGCGCCCTTATGAGATAATACGAGTGGTTGGTCTTAGTAACATTTTAAGGCTGAGCTGAAGTCTGCCTGAAAGTTCTTATGAGAAGAGTGTAGATTTCTATGCTTCGAAACATTTTTAAAAAGTAAAAAACAAAAATCAGGATATTTGTACTCGATGGAAATTAAGATCAGGATACTTATACTGAACGACAATAAAGATCAGGATACTTATGTTTGACAAAAATGAACATCAGGATACACTGAATGAAAATAAAGATCAGGATCCTTGTACTTGATGGAAATCAAGATCAGGATACTTATACTGAAGGTAAATCCAGATTAGGATACTTGTGCTTGATATAAATCAAGATAGGATATTTTATTTAATGGAAAAGAAGATCAGGATACTTATACCGAATGGAAAAGCAGATCAGGATACTTATACTTGCTGAAACTGAAGACTAAGGTTATTTATCTTCGATGGAAATCAAGATCAGGATACTTATTTTTGACAATGGGGATCAGGATACTTATACTGAATGAAAATGCAGATCAGGATGCTTATACTTGATGGAAATTAAGACAGGATACTTAAATTCGGTGGAAGTCAAGACTAGGATACTTATACTCTATGGAAATCAAGATCAGGATACTTATACTGAAGGTAAATCCAGATTAGGATACTTATACTTGATATAAATCAAGAGGATATTTTATTTAATGGAAAAGTAGATCAGGATACTTATACTGAATGGAAAAGCAGATCAGGATGCTTATACTTGATGGAAATTAAGACAGGATACTTATACTCTATGGAAATAAAGACTAGGATACTTATGCTCAAGGTGAACCTTGATTAGGATACTTATACTGAATGGAAACGCAGATCAGGATGCTTATACTTGATGGAAAATAAGACAGGACGCTTAAATTCGATGGAAATCAAGACTAGGATACTTATACTTTATTGAAATCCAGATCAGGATACTTATACTCTATTGAAATCAAGATCAGGATACTTATACTCTATTGAAATCAAGATCGGGATACTTATACTCTATTGAAATCAAGATTAGGATACTTATACTTCATGGAAATCAAGATAGGATATTTTATTTAATGGAAAAGAGGATCAGGATACTTATACTCAGTGAAAACCAAGTTAAGAATCCTTATAGTGAATAGAAATGAAGACCAGGATATGTATACTCAATGGAAACCAAAAAAAGGCATGTTTTTAGCTTTTAATAGGTTTTGTAAAATTAGGCAAAGTTTCTTAGGACCCTTTTACTCAACCCTAAGACCTTTGGTGGCTTTAGGAAGCTTGGCTTGAGCTTTATCTTCTTCCTTGTGCTTAGTTTCGGTTCCTCATTCCAGTAATATCTTAATGCAAACCTCTACTGGCTTAAATAGGGCCTTAAACAACTGAAAAGAATAAGCCTTAAGTTTTTATCAGCTTTTAGCCCTAAAAACCCTCTTAAAGAATCGTCAAACCTTTGAAAGATTTTAATTTTTCATGACTAAGTTTATACACCCTAAACAATACACTTAATTTAAATCCACTTCAAAAAATTTGGGCTTGTCCATATGAAAACTTACATTTTTAATTGTCACGTTTTTATTTGAATTAAAAAAAAAAGGATTCCATTGAAATGTAAAGTTCAAGAGATCATTATTTGCATGTAAGAATTGCTCCATTTTGCGTTTTATAAAAAGATTTTTTTTGTTGTTGTTTATGAAAAAAACAAAAACTGACATATCAACACCAGCGACATCTAACGACGAAACGCTACACTAACCTCGTACCTTGGTACGCTATCCTCACAATACACAAGCTCAACTCGTCGTAGTTGACGGGTCGACCGACAGATCCCGCCACGTATCAGCACCTGAATTTTTTAATTTCCTCCCGCGCTAACTTTTGTTTTTTTATTCTCGATCTTTTTTGAAACTTTCTCATGAGTTATTTTTTTTAATTTCAAGAAGTAAAAGTTCAGTTATTAAGTTGAATATTCTTTTTTTTTTTCTTCCTCAACTTTTGATAATTAAGATTTTTTTTTTCTCGAAATGAAAATTACGGTTTTCGAATCCTTATTAACGGAGAGGAAAGTAATTTTCGATCGAAAAATGACCGCGAAATTTTAATATTCAAACAAAAGTAATTAAATAATGAGGGTGGGGGAAGAAAAATTCCACTTAAGGGGGATGAAAAAGCATCAAGGGTTAAGTAGTTATATAGATGTTCTTTTAGACAGCGCCCGAAGCCCGAAAAAAAATATAAGGGGTCGTGTGCTGCTGCTTATAAGGGATGAGAGTAAAAGGGAAGAAAGGATCTGTTTGTTTTCTATCCTGGTAATGTGTTTGCCCGTTCAGTAATCTGTTTTTTACCTTTAGGCTTTAGTCAAAAAGCTCTAAGATTTTCTTTTGTTCATTATTTTTAATTAGGAATTTTTTTTTTATCTGATTTGCGTAAAGAAACTCAATTAAAAATATATAAAAGGATCGGGGTATGTTATTCGGGTAAATTCACATTAGATGACGTAATCGAAATACATTCGAAACAAAGTTGGAAATACAATTTTAATAATTCAATTCCATTTCATAATAATGAGCTTTAGGGTGGGAGGATTCGTACTTGAATAGTCTAACTTTTAGGGTTGATGATTGTATTAATTTAACGGGGAAAAGACGTTCGGTTTTTGTTTGAATTTTGTGAAAGGAGGATTTGAAATCATTTAAATTGCTTTATGCAACAAATATTTTTTATTTATTTATTTTTAGATACAAAAGGGAATTTAAAAAAAAAAAGAAATATGATTGCTGGGGGAAGAAACGGAAGAGTACAGGTGGCCGGTCTTTTTTATTTGTTTTTAAGGATTTGGCCTAAGTTTTTAATGTTTTCCGAGATTGTATGAAAAATAATATTTTAGCTAAATTAAAATTTTACTTATGAAACTTTTTTACTTTCGAGCTCCGTAGACTAAGGAAGTATTGCGTAAAACAAATTTTGCCGTGAAATGGCGAGAAAAATAATTTGTGGGCTGATGTCCGTCCGTTTTTCGACTGTAATTTCGAAACTGAACAGGCCAGCGCAACGAAAATTGACAACCACCTTCCTTGGGCCGGGGGAAAAAATATTATTCCACACTCAAGATCATCCGGCCAAATTCACGGCTTTGACAGGGCTAAATAAGGCTAAATTTAGAGTTTTCGAGAATTTTCTCGAAAACTGCTGAAACGATTTTATTCATTTTTTGTGTGGAGATACCTGACCCCATTAGGAACAAATTTTCCCTTTGGGATTTTTCCGTAAAAAAATAACCGTCCCCAGAAAATCCGGAAAAACCGAAAATTTTTGACTTTTCTGACAGCGACGACATGGGACTCGATTTCGACTGCAAAATGGTCGGGAATTTGAATTTGTCGATCCATTTTTTGATTTGAAGGTCACCCTGCCAAGTTTACGGCTTTGGCAAGGCCAAATAATGAGTTTTGAAGGATTTTCTCGAAAACGGCTCCAACGATTTTGCTTTTTACTTTCGAGGTCTCTAGAGTGAGGAAGTATTGCGGTCGTGTCAAAAATGAAATTTCGCCAAACTGCGTATTTTGCCGTGAAATTGCGAGAAATAAGCGTAAAATTGGTTTTTGGGCTGACGTCCGTCTGTTCGTTCGTGCACTTTCGTTTTTCGACTGTATTTTCGAAACCGAAAGAGCCAGCGCAACGAAAATTGGCAATTGCCTTCCTCGGGAAGAGGGAAAACTGTTATTCCATCATGAAGACTATCCGGCCAAATTTACGGCTTTGGCAGGGCAAAAAAGGCCAAATTTAGAGTTTTCGGGAATTTTCTCGAAATCTGCTCTAACGATTTTTTTCATTTTTTGTGTGAAGATACCTGACTCTATAAGGAACAACTTTTCCTTTTAGCATTTTTCGTAAAAATTCGGCCTTTTCGAAAAATCCTGAAAAACCGAAAATTTGTAAGTTGGTGATATGGGTCTCGATTTCGACTAATTAATAGTTAGGGATTTTAAATTTTCGTCATTTGAATTTTAACAGTTTTGTTTGAGAATTTTAACAGTCGAACAAGTTTCTTAAGAATTTTCATACTTGAACAAGTTTTTTCAGAGTTTTCAGAAGTTTCATAGTCGAACAAGTTTTTCCAAAATTTTAACAGTCAAACAATTTTTTTGAAAATTTTTTTACTCCCAACAAGTTTTTTCAGAATTTTTAGTCGAGCAAGTTTTTTTCAAAATTCCCAGTCAAACAAGCTTTTTCAGAATCAATACTTATAAAACCAACATTTTACAATTTTTTTCGTCAAACTACTCAATAAAAAATATTCTAAAAAAAATCCTGGAAATACTATAAGCAAAAAAATTTTGAAAAAAATTGTTTATTATGTTTCCCACAACTTTAAAATTTTTACAGCATTCGCATCTTTCTATTATTTCAAAGATCTTCCTCCACTTCAAAACTAAGAAAATTCTGCAAATTTCACTCCCCCTCTTTCCTTTTAAAATATTGAAACTAGAAGCATCGCCGAAGAATGCAAATTGATTTTAATAAACGAGACACACTACCAAGTTTCTTTTTTTAAAAAAAAAAAAAAGTATGAAAAACGAATTTTAATTGAAAAATGTCAGATTCACTAAATTTATTTCTCCGGCACATGCAAGATGGCGGCGGCGATTATTTACTAAATGTCTTTTTGTCATGATATTACTGAATTTAATATCGTTTTCGTTTTATATATTTCTTTTTCTGTTTTTACTTTTAAAAAATAAAGCGTCGGGAGTGTATGTTACTAAAAATATTTTATAAAAAAATGGCGGAGGCAAAGAAGGCATTTTCCCCGTGCAACCCCTTTTATTCTTGATTAGGCAATGAATCAAATAATCTTTTAGAGAAAAAAAATACACAGCCCCTTGTCGACTAAATGAAATCCCTTGAATAGTTTCAAGAATATTTTCTATGAAACATCTCCCTCCCTTGCATGCATAATTAATAGATTTTGATTTTAATAAAAATAGATATGATTTCCTAAGGGATGAAAAAACATAGTTATGCAAAATTTGATTAATTAGGTTGGTTGCACTTTTATGAAAAACGATGATGCATCCAATTTAGAGAGATCGGGAAATGCAGAAGCGTAGCTAAATTTTAAAAAAGCCTGGCAGCTTCTCTGGGCGACAACTACTCTGTCTCACAAGGGAGGCTAGTTGTTGCGCCACTGAGAGTGAAAATAATCTTCTTTTTTTTTTCGGAAAAAGGGAATTTAAACGGTTTTCCCTCTAACGCTGTTTAAATAACGTCGGTAAAAATTACACAAAATTAAACAAAGAACCTTTTTTTTTTTTTCTTTGATGACATTTTTCGCTGACGATTTCTTATTTACTCACTTATACTTCAAATTTACTTTTTCCCAAGAAAAAAAAAGTCATGAAATTGCTTAAAAGGATCCCGTTTTATATCTCCGGGACGGGATTGTGCTTTATAATAAAAATTCACATCCAGGTCCTTCGGGATCTCTTACATTTTCCGAAAAAATCTTCTTAGAAGTCGTCATCCCCAGTTTATTTCAATTTAGATTTCCTTATTGCTTGTTTTAATTGCAGTTTTCACCCCTTTTTCCTTCCCCCCACTTTCCCCCGGTTTTGTCTGTTAGAATTTCGTTTCCGCATGTGTAATCTTTCACTTAGCCATTATTCAAATGACTATTTGTCTTCTTTTTGCTTCGACGATCAAGTAGCCTCTTTTCTTTTCTCGCTCCCCTCTTTATGGAGCCCTTCGCGCGCTCTCTTATAAACAAAACGATTAAGCTGCCGTGCGATTTTTTTTTTTTTTGCAAGGGATCGCGTGTAAAATACACAGCGATCATCGGAGCATAAGTTATCGGGAAATTAAAGGGCTGCGTCACTCACATGACCGAAACACTCGATTGTCATTCTAATTAATTGTGAAGAATGTAAATTGGCTTTCCCTTTGATCTTCCAATTCTCGGTGGTAATCAATTTTAGTTTTTTTTTTTTGTCGTCTGCCCCTCTGGGAAATCCTTGTTAGATTCTGGCTTTTAGGTCGGGTTTTACAGCCCGAAGGCGTTACCGTAAGGGAAACCTTTTAGTCACTCAACCGTTTATAATTTCAGTAGCTAGAAAAAAGTGCTTTAATTTGGATGATTTATGAACAAATAGGAGGATAGCAGTCTGGGAAGGGCCACGCTCTGTCGGGGTATAGCTTCATTCGATTAAGGCATCATCGGGGACTTGAAATCAGGAAATAGACCGAAAATTTAAATAAGTCACAATACTAACTTAAATACTTCCAACAGATTCACTGTAAAAACTTTTTACTTCGAACAATTCACCCCTTCCCCTCATTTTATATATTCAAAATCGTAAAATATTATTCAATAAAAAAATTCATAATTTCATTTTCTCTTTGTTGCGGTATAAGTGGTACGTTAACTTCCCCCCCCCCCCTTCCCCACTCCACCCCAAATAAAACCTAAATAGTCCCTTTTTCCCTTGTACAGATAATCTTCTTAAGAGGAAAACATTCGCTGCGAAAACAAAGTCTTGTTAACTAAATTATTTATTGAAATAAGAAAATGGGTAAAGAAGATTGGGAGAAAGCACAAAATACTATCTTCAAGTGGCTGTCTTTGATGGTGTTCTGGAAGGGAGGGGAAACGGGGAAAGGGGAAAGGAAAACGTGGCGGTTTGGATTGCTTTTCTATTGTCTTTTCCTTTTCGTACAAAAACAACAAAAAGATAAATTTTCTTATGCATGCTCTTATTCACCGAATTATTTATTTTTATTTTATTTTTTTTTTGTTGTTAAACATCCCTCTCGATTAGGATTTTAATATAAGAAAAGAAAAACCATCCCTCATCCCTTATTTTCAGAATTTAAACGGTTTTTCCTTTTTATGAAAAGCAAGGGGTAATTAGAAGCATAAAGAATTTTGCTGAAGCAATGTCGGAAGTTTGGGGAAACTTTGAAAAAACATGTTTTTAATAATAAGGGGAGGGGGAGAAGACTTATTAAACAAGTTTGAAGGAAAACGTTCAAAAGTTTACATTTTATGTTTTTGAATGGTGGCGGAGGGGGAAATACAAAAAAAAAAAAAAAACGGAATTAATTATTATCCTCGTCTTTTTGCTTTACAATCAAATAGAAAATTAGACTCTGAAGCACGAATCTCCGATTCTAATTTTTTATTTATTTTTTTATGAAAAAAAATGACGATTCATTAATATAGAAGGAAATAAAGCGACGATAAAGTCTTTTTATTAAAAAAAGGGAAATTATAAAGAAAGTTGTTAAAAAAAGTAGTGAAAAAGACAAGAAGAACCGAAGTCCTTGTTTCATTGAATAACTTCTAATTAGTGACCGAGAATAGAATGTTTAATTAGTTCTTTTCAGTTTTTATTCTAGAAACAAACTCCTTTAGTTCTGTTTTGAAAAGGTACATTCAAGTAAGACGGGGGAAGAAAAGTAAATCTTAAAGAAATTTAGTAAAAAGAAAAATCTTTATATTAAAAAATTAAATTGCTAATTTTTTTTCAATAATTTACAAATGCTGATGACTAGCGAAGAATACTGAAGTTTTTTTAAATACTTGGGTTTAGTGTTTGTCTTCTTCGAAGGCTTTGTTGTCCTGGCACTGAAGGTTTCGATCTCTGGATCGTTTTTTGAATATTAATTTTTCGAGGATTAATACTGGGGACTCGAACATTAAGCTGAGAATCACGCTGAAGATTATTGAGAGTATTAGATCGCCGAAGAATTGGTGGATCTGATGGAAATCGTGGAAGTAGCTTGATGTTCGTAGTGTGCCTAGTTGGTATTGTATTACCGCGAGATGAGTGAGGAAGATGCAGTAAGTTAGTCTGCTTAGTGGGATGAAGAGTTTCCAGGATAAAATCGTGTTGGCGAAACCTGGAAATAAAAATATAATAGTTTGGAATTTGAGCCATAAGTTTAACTGGCAGATTTTAGTGAGTCCCTCTTACACTTTCTCGAATTATTTAACAATAAAAGAAAATTCATTCGCATTCTAAGAAGACGAAGCTCTTATGGACTAATCAATAGTTCGCACAATCTTCAAAGAAAGGAAGTGATTTTTTTTCAAAATTTTGGAAAAGCTTGTTCTACTGTGAAAATTCTCAAAAAACTTGTTCAACTCTGAAAATTCTCAAAAAAGTTGTTTGATTATAAAAATTCCCAAAAAAGTTGTTTGACTATAAAAATTCTCAAAAAAGTTGTTCGACTGTAAAAACTCTCAAAAAAGTTGTTTGACTATAAAAATTTTCAAAAAAGTTGTTTGACTATAAAAAATTTCAAAAAAGTTGTCCGACTAAAAATTCTAAAAAAGTGGTTCGACTGTAAAAATTCTCTCAAAAGTTGTTCGACTGTAAAAATTCTCAAAAAAGTTGTTCGACTATAAAAAATCTCAAAAAAGTTGTTCGACTAAAAATTCTAAAAAAGTTGTTCAACTGTAAAAATTCTCAAAAAAGTTGTTCGACTATAAAAATTCTCAAAAAAGTTGCTTGCTGTAAAAATTCTCAAAAAAGTTGCTAGACTGTAAAAATTCTCAAAAAAGTTGTTCGACTATAAAAATTCTGAAAAGACTTGCCAGGGACTATGAAAATTCAAAAAAAATTGTCCACAGTCGCTCCTTAAGGATTTTTTTAAATAAAAAAATACCGATGAGGCCATTTTTAAAAATAAACTTATTCTGATAATTGGCCATCTTTTTATTTTTGTTTTTATTTCTTTGATTTTTTTTGTACTTCTATTCGGTTTCTAATTCTTTTTTCTTTTTTCCAGATTTGGCTAAACGTTTGACTTCGACCGACATCAAATAGTCCGTAAGGTAAGAACTTTTTATTTTTTTCAAAAATCCTCTTGATATTAATCACCACCGAAAAAAAATCACGGAAAATCAGCCTCAGGAAAACTATCCCCTATCACCATGAGAACTCGCCCACATGACCGCCTAAAGTCAAACTCTAACGTGGCACGAATCGCGGGGGGGGGGAAGATACTCAACAATATGATCACTTAAAGGCTTTTCAAGCCCGGATTTAGCAAACTTACCTCCGTATCCATTTAGACACGCTAATATAATCCATGCGATCCCAGCGCTCCATGCCGTCCTGTGTAACCCGATGTAAATTGAAGACTCGGCTCTATTGTACGGATGGCTGTCAATCGATCTGAAGAACTGGTAATTACCAAGTAAAACAGATAGGCATAACCCTGTTGATATGACCCAACCGAGGATGACCTGTACCTTTGTAAGTCTTAACCGACGATTGTTCTTGTTTAATTTATTTAGATAAAATCCAAGCATTATACCGATTATGTATGGAGTCGCCCTTGTATGCGTGGGCACGTATAATAGCTCTGTCGTTTTTTTGTATTCGTCCAAGCTGGAAAATTAAGAGTTATTTTTTTTTTTAAGCGAGAGAAGGTAGAAGGATAAAATTTTTTTAAATTAAAAAAAATTGTTGAATGTAAAAAATTGCTCGACAAGGTACTTTGGAAAATGTTGCTCGACAAGGGATTTTGAGAAAAGTTGCTCGACAAGGGATTTTGAGAAAAGTTGCTCGACAAGGGATTTTGAGAAAAGTTGCTCGACAAGAAATTTTGAGAAAAGTTGCTCGACAAGGGATTTTGAGAAAAATTACTCGACAAGAATTTTTAAAGAGATTTGTTGTATGAGAAAAGTTGCTTGACATGGAGTTTTAAAAAAAATTGCTCGACAAGGGATTTTGAGAAAAATTGCTCTACAAAGAATTTTGAGAAAAGTTGCTCGACAAGAATTTTTAAAGAGATTTGTTGTATGAGAAAAGTTGCTTGACATGGAGTTTTAAAAAAAATTGCTCGACAAGGGATTTTGAGAAAAGTTGCTCGACAAGGGATTTTGAGAAAAATTGCTTTACAAAGAATTTTGAGAAAAGTTGCTCGACAAGGGATTTTGAGAAAAATTGCTCTACAAAGAATTTTGAGAAAAGTTGTTCGACAAGAATTTTTAAAAAGATTTGCTGTATGAGAAAATTTGCTTGACATGGAGTTTTAAAAAAAATTGCTCGACAAGGAATCTTGAGAAAAATTGCTCAACAAAAAATATTTAAAAGATTTCCTGTAAACTTGGCTGAGACAATAAAAATCGACTTACTCCTGAGATATTGAAAACGGCATTCGAAATTCATACACAAACGCTATGATAAACTGCGCAAGCGCTGACAGAACCAATAAAATCCCCAAAAAATATTTCCCCCATTTTTGATATTTCCATACTGGAAGAATTATAATTGGCGAAATCCAATACAGCTGCATATCGACTGCCAAATACCAAGATTGCCCTGCGCACTGGAACCGAAAAAAAAAAAAGATATTTTTTTAGCTTGTACGAGAAAACGATTCCATTAAACTCCTCCGTCGATTCTTAACTTCTTCTTTCGATAACCGAAGAGGGGTTTTAAAAAATGATGAATAAATAATGACGATACCTTTTTCCGAAATTTTTAAAAATTCATGATAATGATCCAATGAAAACGACTTCAGGGAGCGATAGTCATCATAATCCTTCTGGAGTTGCTCCAGGAAAGTTTTTTTTTTACTAACCTGAGATACGGGGTTGTAATAATTATTGATGTAGAGTAATGTAGGCCACCAGTTTTCGATGCAGAGGTCTTTGCCGTATCGGGTTGTGGCGTCCCAGGCTGGGCCGTCTCCTATTAGGACGTACCAGGTGGCGTACATGAGAACTATGGCCGCCAACGCGGGCGTAGTTCGAAGATATCGATGGACGTAGTAAATGACGCCTGGAAATTTTTTGGTCTTGTCGAGGAGTTTGAGAAGATGATAAGAATTGAGAAGGCCGCTTAGAAGAAAGAAGGTGTCTACTGCTAGAACTGCACCTGCTATTAACTGATACTGAATATCGTCGAAGAGCTGGAAATTGAAAAAAATGAATGAGTTTTTATAGCCAGGCCAGTTTTTTGGCCAAACCATCTCTTCGTCTTAGCGGATTTTATGGCTAGGCCTACTCCTGCCCAACTCACCTTTGTCTCATCGATTAGATTCATCACAGATGCCGTCGTCATGAAATAATACCTGTGAGCCAGGACGATCCACGCGATGCTCAAAAACCTTAAACCATTCAACGGCGTCATTGTTTCCGATGCGGTTTTCGTGCTTAAAAGCTTTTCCCCGTTCGTGTATATCGAAAAGGAAATAAGCCACGGATCTGTCAAAAAGAAAAACGTACCTGAGATTCATATGCATGAAAAAAAGATTTTTCCTTAAACGTTTCCTGTGTCGTGTCAAAAAAAAAAGAAGAGAAAAAGGGGGGAACGAGAAAACCTATGATCGCTTTTTTCTTTTTTGTTTGTTTGTTTTTTTTTCAAAATCTATTTCGTAGTCGGGTAGTCCTCAAGTGAGTCATAAACTCGATGTCTTATTTCTATTTTCCGAGATTCCACCTTGATGTATGTTTCCTTGTTTTTTTTTTTTTTTTTTTCGTATTTTCACTAGGGAAAATTCATTTTTTTAAAGGTTTGGGTAAGTTTGCTTGTCATTTTTTTTGTTGTTTTTGTTTTTTACTTACTGGGATTGGTTGCGGTGTTTCTGCACGTGATATCGTAGGCTGTGCTGAGTATCGTTATGGCGGCGAATAGTGCGGTGATCGTTCTGGGGGAAAAGAATGAGAAATTATGCGTGATAGTTTTTGAGTGAAAGTTTGAGGAAGTAAAATGATGAAAGAGGAGAAAACGGAGGGCTTGGACTGGCCTAATTGGCTGTCGGAAAAATCTCAATGCGTCACTGAAGTTATTGCGGCTTCCAGCGCTCTTGAGTTTTTCAGTAATCAAAGTTTTAGAAAATATTGCTCGACAAGGAATTTCGAGAAAAATTGCCCGACAAGGAGTTTTGAGAAAAATTGCTCGACTTGGAGTTTTGGGAAAAATTGCTTCACAAGGAGTTTGGAGAAAAATTGCTCGTCATGGAGTTTAGAGAAAAATTCCTCGTGCTCGACATAGAGTTTTAGGAAAAATTACTCGACAAGGAATTTCGAGAAAAACTGCTCGACATAGAATATTCAGAAGAACTGCTCGACAAATAATTGGAGAAAAATTGCTCGACGTAGAGTTTTGAGGAAAATTGCTCGAAATGGAGTTTTGCAATTGCTCGTCGTGGAATTTTGAGAAAAATCGCTTGATATGGAGTTTGAGAAAGATTGCTCAACTTGGAGTTTTGGGAAAAATTGCTTCACAAGGAGTTTGGAAAAAAATTGCTCGTCATAGAGTTTAGAGGAAAATTGCTCGTGCTCGACATAGAGTTTTGGGAAAAATTACTCGACAAGGAATTTCGAGAAAAACTGCTCGACAAAGAATTGGAGAAAAATTGCTCGATATAGAGTTTTGGGGAAAATTGCTCGAAATGGAGTTTTGTAATTGCTCGTCGTGGAATTTTGTGAAAAATAGCTTGATATGGAGTTTGAGAAAGATTGCTCAACTTGGAGTTTTGGGAAAAATTGCTTCACAAGGAGTTTGGAAAAAAATTGCTCGTCATGGAGTTTAGAGGAAAATTGCTCGTGCTCGACATAGAGTTTTGGGAAAAATTGCTTGACAAGGAATTTCGAGAAAAACTTCTCGACAAAGAATTTCGAAAAAAATTGCGCGCCATAAAATTTGGAGTAAAATTTCTCGACATAGAGTTTTGGGGAAAATTGCTTATGCTCGACATAGAGTTTTAAGAAAAATTGCTCGACAAGGAATTTCGAGAAAAACTTCTCGACCAAGAATTACGAAAAAAATTGCGCGGCATGGAATATTGAGAAAAATTGCTCGACATAGAGTTTTGGGAAGAATTGCTCGACTTGGAGTTTAAAGAAAAATTGCTTCACAAGGAGTTTGAAAAAAAATTGCTCGTCATGGAGTTTAGAGGAAAATTGCTCGTGCTCGACGTAGACTTTTGGGAAAAATTGCTCGACAAAGAATTTAGAAAAAAATTGCGCGTCATAGATAGAGTTTTGGAGAAAATTGGTCGACTTGGAGTTTTGGGAAAAATTGCTTCGCAAGGAGTTTTGAAAAAAATTGCTCATGCTCGACGTAGAGTTTTGGAAAAACTTCTCGACAAAGAATTTCGAGAAAAGTTGCTCGTCATGGAGTTTTGAAATGGAGTTTTGAAACTGCTCGTTATGGAGTTTATAGAAGAATCACTTGACATTTCAAAACTCGAGCTTAAAAAAAATTGCTCCACATAGAGTTTTAGGAAAAACTTTTTGACAAGGAATTTTTAATAAAACTGCTTCTCAAGGGATTTGGAGCTCACACTCTAGACGGGGCTATTATGGACTATAATGAGTAGTTTACTCGGCCTTCTCAGAATATAAGTAAATTATTCTTTAATAAAAATAGAAACTGCGAAAAATTTTTGTCGCGCCATTTGTATTTTTATTGCTTGCATATTAGCCAGTTTGGACCTGAGAAGTAATAAGCAAGAATAAAATGAGGGGAAAGAAAAAAATTGATAATGAGCTTAAAATTTCGCAAAGCATAATTCTTAAAATATTATTACTCACATGCCGGTGATATCCGCTGCTGACAAGCTTTTCCCCTCCTTAGTATGACAGTCATCAGGTGACACAGTAGCATGAACGCCATATTTTTCTAAAGCCTCATCCAAAACGATCTCGATCGCTTTTGCCGGGCACGAAACCGGTAAACAATACGACCATCTGATCACGGGAATTACATCCAAAGAAGAACTACCCCCGGTTATCCCGTTTAAAATATTCCCATCTTGAATCGTTAGGGCAGCCATGCAATGTTGAGTGTTAAACCCATCCCCTTGAATACTTAAACACTCGTCGTAATTGCCATAATCAATTAAGTTGCCGGTTAATAACCCGTTTGGGATTTTAGTTGATGAATCTAACACTTGAAAATAAGGAAATTGACTATCAAAGTTTGATAATTTTCAAATGTAGGTTAGTATCACTTTTGAAAAGGAATCTTTGATCAAGGTCGGAGTAACTCAGACGGAATTGATTTATCAGAAAAAAAAAGGTTTAAGCGCATTCTTTTGAGAAAAAAATGGGAGGTGATGTACTGATAGCCCTGACCTCGACACTGTCCTTTTCAATGTCAGAAATTATAGTCACTTACTTTGATACGCCCAAATCTCACCCTTATTAAATCCATTTATTATTTTTTCCAAATCCGATTGGCAATTCGGGAAATTTGGTATTTTTATCCCGGAACTGAGTATGTTGATTAGGCCGTAAGCCTGAGAAATTAAAAAAAATAAAATGATTATTGAGTTTCCCGACATTTTCCGAGCGGTGAACGAATACGAACTACTACCCGGCGTTTGAAGTATTGCCCATTTTATTACGAGGTATTTTATCTATGAAAATTAGTAAAAATTGTAGAAAATAATCGATGTATGTTTAACTTATAGTTCATTGAATTACCTACATTTTTATCTTCAAAAAATGCTTTTTTCTATGATTACGAAGGTCATGTATAATCGATTGCATAATCGTTTTATTTTTATTTTTATTTTTTTTAAATAATAAGGTCGGATATTTTTGTTCGGCAGTCGGATATTGTAAGCCGAATTGTGCCCGGAATAGATTTTTGGCATAGTTTTTATGGCTTGAGGATAATGACTCTGAGACATTTTCTTATGACAAGAAATAATTCTCACAAAAATTTGTTTGCCGAGAAAACAGATTTCCAAAAGATTTATGAAAAAATTTGTTTCACAAGAAAAAATTCTGAAAAATTGGTCGACAAGGAGTTTTGGAAAAAATTGCTGAAGGAGTTTTGAAAAAAATTGGTCGTCAAGGAGTTTTGGAAAAAATTGGTCGTCAAGGAGTTCTGGAAAAAAATTGGTCGACAAGGAGTTTTGGAAAAAATTGCTGAAGGAGTTTTGAATAAAATTGGTCGTCAAGGAGTTCTGGAAAAAAATTGGTCGACAAGGAGTTTTGGAAAAAATTGGTTGTCAAGTAGTTTTGGAAAAAATTGCTGAAGGAGTTTTGAAAAAAATTGGTCGACAAGGAGTTTTGAAAAATATTGCTTGTCAAGGAGTTCTGGAAAAAAATGTTGAAGGAGTTCTTGAAAAAAATTGGTTGACAAGGAGTTTTGGAAAAAATTGGTCGTCAAGGAGTTTTGGAAAAAATTGGTCGTCAAGGAGTTTTGGAAAAAAATTGGTCGACAAGGAGTTTTGGAAAAAATTGGTCCTCAAGGAGTTTTGGAAAAAATTGGTGTTCAAGGAGTTTTGGAAAAAATTGGTCGTCAAGGAATTTTGGAAAATATTGCTTGTCAAGGAAATTTGGAAAATATTGCTAAACAAGTAGTTTTAAATTAAAACTTTGAAAACAAAATGCTTGAAGAGGAATTTTGAAATTTTTTTTTACTTCCAAAAACTTTTTTGGACTTTGATTTTTAATTTTTTTCTGCAGAAAAATTGCAGTAACTGGAATTATTATTTTTTTCATTCAGTACGAATTATAGATAAGGAAAGATCGACTTGAAGCATTCCTTGTGTTTTTCCTATGATATCATGATTAAGGTCGATGCCCTTTTTATTATCATTAAATAAGATGAAATCCGGGATCAGGTGAATGAATACGATTTTTCGCAAATTCATTTTAAAGATGGGTAGAGGAAATTTTTACTTGGGAAGATTTAGATATTTTTTTTAAATTTTTGGAATGGTCCAGTAATCAAGTTAATTTTTTAAGGATTTCCATTATGTCCCAATGCCATCCAGTTCGTTAAATTAAAAGCCGGGACTATTTTTATAGAAATAGTTGTAGGGTCTGATTAATGGGATGACAAATTTTAAGTTCGATGGCTTTCGGGTCGATCGCATCGATTCTTTTTAAGGTCAAAATTCTTTTTTAGGCGATATATCGGAAGTTGAGTGAACTGGTTGAGCAGTAATCTGGAAAAATAGTAGTTGAGGTGTCCTTGAAATTTTTTAACAGCTTTGATAGCTTTCTGCTGATGTCGGTGGCGGGATAACTTACAAAGAAACTAAACAAAAAAAAATAAAGTTAATGAAAGCTGGCATTTTAAACCGAAACAAATGACTGTGTCGATATCTTCATTTGTTTTTTATAAATAGACTCTATTTTGCCTATGGACGGCTGTTGCTATCTCATCAAACGTGTTTACGTAAAATTAAACTGACAAGACAAATTATTACGTCACGAATTGGCTCCCACACGCATTGGTTTTTTTTTCTCTCACTCCCCGAGGCGTCTCCCCCTCTTTTTGTTCAAAGGTATTGTTAAAAACGCCGCCATTTCTATTTTCAAATAAAATCCAACGGCAAATCCGATTTATTAACGAGAATGTAAAAAAAAAAAATTAATGGCCCGTTCGTCAGCGAAATCCAGCCCTTTTTAACTTTGTCAGCAGCTGAGACGAAAACCGAAACACAATACCAAAAAAAAATAAATAAATAATCGCCTCGTTTATTCAGTGATGTTCCCGATTGTGTATTCTTTGAAGTTTGTCCGTCACGCTAGCGCATGATTAAAGTCCACGAATTAAAAATGACGTAACCTAAAAGTGTGCGAGATGCGCCAGAGTTGAACGAACCGTTGAGAAAAAAATGGTAAATGTTGTTGTTGTAAAAAAAAGCTCAATGGGTCAAACGTATGATTCTTATCAGTCAAGGGGGAAGATTTGATAAAAGTTTAATGAACTAAAAGTGTGGACGACCATGCGCAAGGACGTTTATTATCGGTCAAACAATTTATTCAATAAAATTTTTATTGGAATTAAAAATTAAAAATTTTTAAAAGAATTGTCTAATGTTCAGCAAGAAGAATTTATCAAGAAATTTGCTCAACATGAGAAATTTATCTAAAGATTTATTTGACAAGAGAAAATTCTCAAAATATTTTTTTGACTGCAAGAAATCTTGAAAAAATTTGTTCGACTAGAAGAAATCTTGGAATGACTTGTTCGACTGGAAGAATTCTTGGAATGACTTGTTCGACTGGAAGAATTCTTGGAATGACTTGTTCGACTGGAAGAATTCTTGGAATGACTTGTTCGACTGGAAGAATTCTTGAAATGACTTGTTCGACTGGAAGAATTCTTGGAATGACTTGTTCGACTACAAGAAAATTTGAAAACATTTGTTCGACTACAAGAAAATTTGAAAACATTTGTTCGACTACAAGAAAATTTGAAAACATTTGTTCGACTACAAGAAAATTTGAAAACATTTGTTCGACTACAAGAAAATTTGAAAACATTTGTTCGACTACAAGAAAATTTGAAAACATTTGTTCGACTACAAGAAAATTTGAAAACATTTGTTCGACTACAAGAAAATTTGAAAACATTTGTTCGACTACAAGAAAATTTGAAAACATTTGTTCGACTACAAGAAAATTTGAAAACATTTGTTCGACTACAAGAAAATTTGAAAACATTTGTTCGACTACAAGAAAATTTGAAAACATTTGTTCGACTACAAGAAAATTTGAAAGCATTTGTTCGACTACAAGAAATTTTGGAATGACTTGTTCGACTACAAGAAAATTTGGAAACATTTGCTCGACTAAAAGAAATCTTGGCAAAATTAGTTTATAAGATATAATTTTGAAAAAATTTGTTTGATGAGAAAATCCAAAAAAATTCATTTTACATAAAAAAATATGTTTGGCAAACATTTTTAGCTTTTTTTTTGCAAAAAACCTTAGATTTTTTTTCAGCAGCAAAAACGTTTTCTGAGCTTTGAATTAAAAGACTGACTCTTAATTAGAAATTTTAGCCTCGCCAGAAAAGGGCTTACAATCTAGCTCACCAGCATTTTTAGTCTTCCATTATCTCTATACTGATATCTAAATCCAAACCGGCACTGACACACCGTGGAAATGGACAACCGAGGGTTAAACGTTAAATCAACCGACCACAATTGGTTTTTGAGGTAAATCCGCAAATCGTTAATCGAGTATTGATATCGCTTCGGAAAAATGAATTAGCACCTGATATCGGAAAAACCGAAACAAAAAAAAAATAAAATAAAACTCTGCGGTCTCGGGCATTTAAAAAAAAAAAAAATTCAATTTTCGATTCTATAACGGATTAATCATTGAGCAAAACCGAAAATTGATTTGCGGATTTATTTCTGTTTTAAAAAAAGGGGAAGCTCTCGGATTTTCAAAAAAATGTTAAATGTTTCCGGTTTTATTATAATGGAGAAAAAGTTAAATTGATGAAATAAGTGATGAGTGGGCACATGAATGTTTCCGAAATGTATTTTAAGAGATGTTTAATCCCCCCGGGAAGTGAATAAAAGTAAAGGGCCCCCTCGGGGCTCATTATGAATTCTATTTAGTGAAAGGGATCATTTAAACCCGAACCTCCCTGAGACATACGGAGAATTATTTCCACTCCTACAAGAGAGTTTAAAATATGATTCGGGAGGAATATATTGCTTTTACATTTGTGAGTTTTCAAATCAATCTAAATGTTTTTTTACTTTTTAGACGATGATTGGGTTTTTTTCTTTAACTTTTCCGCAATCGTTTTTCCTTTTCTCCCCCTTTTTATAAGGATTGCTTGAGTTCGGCTTTTTTTTCGCGCGTGTAAATATTAATTAGCATTCTCATTTTGAAATATAAATGACATAAGTTAATTGTGTTGCCCGCTAATGTCATTGATAGTGATTGAGCTAACCTCTTCATATTGGCTAAAATAATCACTTGTCAATTTTAATTAAAATCATATGATTAATTCAACGAATGGAAATTGTTAAGTGGTTTTTGTTGAGGATTGTTTTCAGCGTGCTATATATGGGGCGCTTTTTTTGTGATTATGATTGGGTAACGGGGTCAGTCTTTTGTTGAGTATAGCTAATTTTTTCGGGGCTTATTCCTTTGAGCAATGAGAAAAATTCTGCACTAAATGTTTCAAAGATCTGCAGAATTTATTTTTTAGTTTTTTTTTTCATTGGAAAAAAAATTTACTCGCGCTCTAAGAAGATCGAGCAAAGTATTGATTAGTGCATAAGCGCCCCGTCTTCTTACAGTGCGAGTGAATTTTTTTTTAAGATTGAAAATTTGAGAGCGCAAGAAAGAGCATCAGTTCGAGGATCCATCGCACTGGGATTTTCCCGGTGGGCCAATCCGGACCTGAGAATGGCATAAAGTTGAATTTTTTCAGAAACTTCTAAATTCAGCTCTGTTTCACTCCTCAAAATAAGAAATTATAAAATTGATAACGATCTTCATTATTTACCACAAATCCGATTTTTTAAAAAAGATAACTCTGAGGATGGTTCTTTAAATATTCCGGGAAAAAGCATAATTAATTTTTAAGAAAAGACGATTCTAATTCTTGTGGGTTTTTTGTTTTTTTTTTTCCTCTCCGGAATCTCATCTCGCGATAACTAAAAAGAATTATTAAAAGTTTTTAATAGGCAACTTGTTCGACCCGAATGTAGTACATGTAAAGCGTGTTTGATTAATTGAAGGGGATTTCGGTTGGGAAGGGAAAAAAATGAATAGGGGAATTTCGAGATATGATCCTTGCATGGGTGACCCGCTTTAAGTTTCCAATAAACATGGGCCATTAACTGCGATGAATTCACCGAGACCTCGAAAGCATAAATATAATGTTTTTTTAAATTTTTTTTTGTATAAAGTTTAGTTTAAATAGGAAATTCTTGGATTTTGTTTTTAGGAAATAGGAGCGAAGCTAAAGCGGAAGGCGCAGTGAGTTCCAGACTCACAGTCACACCAGAGACTCAAACCCGAATCCCACATCAGAAAATCCTGGTCCTGTGTTCGCAGAGTTCCTCAGCATTGGGTAAGTTACATTTTTTTCTTCTCTAATAATGGAAATTTTAAAAAATCGGTTTTTAAGCCAAATCCAAATTCCCTAAAAAATTACCAATCGAGATCAATCTCAAGCTGTAATTTTACTGAAATTTTAATTTTCAATAATAAAAAAAAATTATACGCATTCTAAGAAGACGGGGCGCTTATGGACTAATCAGTACTTTGCTCGGTCTTCTTAGAATTATATTGAATTTTTTTTCCAATGAAAATAAAAACTGGGACAAAAGCTCTGTAGCCCCGTTTCAGTTTTTTTGCGTACGCTCCTTAGGACCTGTTTAAAAAAATTCCCTTGCGACGCCACTGATTCGATTCATTATTTCTAAACTAAATAAGATTTCTATTTTTATTTTTTTTTCCTTTTTAAAAAATTCTTCTACTTTCAAATTAATTTATTTTTTGGGCGTATCGCGTGTGCCTCAAAAAAAAAAAAATTAATTCAACTTGTATCGATGCACAGGAAACACGAATCCTAATCAAAAGAAAAGGAGGAAGAAAAAAATCACGGGCAATTTGTCATGAAGGCGATTAAAAAAAATAAAAAATTAGGGGGGACCCGAAAAAATATGAGATGAAAGCAATTATAATTAATTTGAAATATCTTTTCTGGCAAAGCGATTAAAGCCCTCTCCCCGCTTCTTATTAACTCTTTCAAAAAAGTGTCATCGTTGCAAGTGTCAAAGCTCAACACAAGTTATTTACAATCGTCTTTTTAAATCTTTGGCTAAGATTTTTATTTTTCAAACGATAAATTACTTATACGAGTACGTGCTGCCATCTAGCGGCGTAACGCGGAACTACGACGTTGTTAGTATGATTAATGACGACGCAGTCGAGCGTGTTTCCGATAGATGGCGTCAGCTTGCTTTTTTATTTTTAATCTGGATAATAAAATAGCTTCGTTAGCTAAATCCGCAAGGATTTCCTTTTTCTTTTGGGGATTGCATTTAGAAAATTCTACCCTTCGATAAAATTGGTTTAATGAAATTACATGACATGTTCTAATTGGACGGAATCTAAGGATTGACCCTTGGAGACCTTTTTCCCTCTCTCGGATTCAAAGATCGGGTCGATGGCAAATTAATACATTTGGATAGGAAAAATACTTTTGGGAATTATTAAGATATGTGAAAGCTTTTGAAAGATTTTTTTTTTCGTGAAGGGGATGTTGATGGAGCGTTTGCTGTTTAAGACGTTTAAGGGATGTTGTTTCAGTCGTAGGTTAATTTGGTGTAGTTTGAAATTGAGGCCTTCGGGGTTGAGAGTTGTGCTAAGGCTTTGTAATTTATTCCGGCTGGTATATGTTTACTCGGATAATTTAATTGTTAGATGAATTGTTATGTCCCGACGAAATGCTTTGCTGGAAATGTTATTTCCGTTTTGTTTGTAAAGGAAGATGAAGAGGTTAGAGCTTGTAAAATGGGGTTAGGCTATTGAAATTTAAACGGAGAAAATGAGACGATGGGGATTTTGAGTTATTTTGAGGATTTTTGGGATAAGACTTAAAGAGCGCGATTTAAAGAAAATTTTTATTCAGGCTACAAAAAAATCTGGAAATATTTTTTTAGTTGTCGGAAAGATTTTTAGGATCCTGCTACAATTTTCTGTTGTCGAAAAGGATTTCAGGATCCTCCTACAATTTTCTGTTGTCGAAAAGGATTTTAGGATCCTGCTACAATTTTTTGTTGTCGAAAAGGATTTTGGGATCCTGCTACAATTTTCTGGTGTTGAAAAGTATTTCAGGATCCTCCTAAAATTTTCTGTTGTTATAAAGGATTTTTGAGGATCCTGCAACAATTTTCTGTTGTCGAAAAGGATTTTAGGGTCCTGCCACAATTTTCTGGTGTCGAAAAGGATTTTTGGATCCTGCTACAATTTTCTGTTGTCGAAAAGGATTTTAGGATTTTACTTGCATTATTAATTGTCGAAAAGGATTTCAGGATCCTGCAACAATTTTCTGGTGTTGAAAAGGACTTGAGGATCCTGCTACAATTTTCTGGTGTTGAAAAGGATTTGAGGATCCTGCTACAATTTTCTGGTGTTGAAAAGGATTTCAGGATCCTACTACAATTTTCTGTTGTCGAAAAGGATTTTAGGATCCTGCTACAATTTTCTGGTGTCGAAAAGGATTTGAGGATCCTGCTACAATTTTCTGGTGTCGAATAGGATTTGAGGATCCTGCTACAATTTTCTGGTGTCGAAAAGGATTTGAGGATCCTGCTACAATTTTCTGGTGTCGAAAAGGATTTGAGGATCCTACTACAATATTCTTTAGTCGAGGAGGATTTTAGGATCCTACAACAATTTTTAGTTGTTGAAGAGGATTTCAAGATTTTACTTGAATTTTTAGCTGTCGAGGATGATTTTAGGATTCTACTGAAATTTTTAGTTGTTGAGAGGGATTTGAAGATTTTAACAAAACATGTCAATGAGAATTTCAAGATTTGACCAGAATTTTTAATTGTCGGAAAAAAATTAAAGATTTCACGGCCTTTTTTGGTCAGACTAACGATAACGACGTACATCTTTATTCTGACCAAATTTCCTCTTCCTCTAACCTCTCTCACTCTAAACTTCCATCAAACTTCAAACCAGGTATATAATTTTCCTAAACAAATCCCATCACACTCCCATAAAATTCTATTTTAATAAACACCGGGACATCAAACATCTAGAAGATTACAAAAAAAAAAAAAGAACGAAACACGCATTTTCTAAACGATCGAACAATTTGTATTCGGATGACAAGAGAATGAAAGAAATCACACAAAAAAAGGTAGATGATCCAAAAGAGATAAAAACATTATGAATAGAAAATTTAACCAGGACCATATTATACCTTTTTATTATCAAACGCATCAAATCAAGCCCCATTTCACGAATTTTTATCTCGTTCATAAGAATCGCTCTTGACCCACAAAAATTTTCTAAAAACTAAAAATCGATCCCCTGCTTCATCTGCAATTCCAAATCCCGGCGATTACTCCACTGCATGCTCTCACTAATTAGCTAAATTGGCTATTTATATTTGCAAGCGTCAATGGTTTAATCAACGAAGAGCATGCTCAACAACGTGGGTTATATCAAAAGACATCCTCATTTTACGTTAATCAAACTTGATTAGGGGAAGGGGGAGATTTTTTTTTTTTTTTTAGGAAATTTTAGGATGCGTGTGGCCGTGTACGAGATAAAAGTACAAAAATCACAATGAGTCACGCCTTCCAGTGGAAATTCGTTTCGTAGGGCTATTTGCTCGGGTGGGATTATCTAAAAGAGGGATAAAGATGAAGGGAAAAAAAAATATCCCCGAAATTACATTGATCCCAGATCTTAGATTAGTTCGAAAAAATGAGGGGGTGAAATTTTTTCGATCTTTTCGATTTGATCCGTATAAATAGGCGACTCCTCAACTTCTCGTCCGTTTCCCCCTTAATTCTTTCCCCCTTTTTTTTTCTATATACCATTTCCGGCTAGCCGAATTCGATAAGGATGTCAGATTCGTTGTCGTCGCCGTCGTCGCCTGCTTGCGTTTTCAAATAACCATGACTGACATGTGTTAGACATGCACATGCAATACATATCGACATACGCGGGAAAAACAAAATTTTTTAATAATATACCGGAAATGAAAGTATTCTCCTTTTTCGAGCTTCCTTTTTCTCTCTTTTCTTTATTGATTGAATGGTACTAGGCAAACGTGGAAGCTTCTTTTGTGCTTTTTTTTTTCGAAATCGATCATGCGAAAAGAAGTATTAAATTTTGTTATCGTTTTTAAAGTTGATCTTGCCTTTGAGAAATATTTAAATTGGCTTTTTTCTTCTAGTAGAATTTTGAAACAAAATTTAGATGCTTTTAAATTATCCTAGGGATAATTGGAAAACAACAAGAGTCAGACTATATTTTTCCTTGAAAGAGGTAAACAGCCTTTGCAGCCCGAGCTCGGCTTCATATCCGGCTTAAATCGTAAATAATTTAATTCGGACTTAAAGGTTTTCATTAGATCTTAAGTCGCTTCATCATAATCATCTAGGAACTTAACGTGAGGTGAAAGAAAACTATGATCGGCTTTAATTAATTAGAATATTAAGACGGCCTGAAAAAATTTCCAAAATTTCAAAATTTCAATCTTTTTAAATCCGAAGATTTTATTTTAGATCTTAAGATTTTTTAGAGATCTTCAAATGATCCCTAAATTTTTTTAAAAAGATTTTTAGATCTCAAGATTCTTTCTATTAGAATTGTAGATCCGAAGATTTTATGTTGAAATCTTTAATCTTTAGATTTTTCGGTCTCGCGATTCTTCTAATTCGAGTCTTTTTAGATATTTTCAAATAATTCCCAGATTTTTTTAAAGATTCTTCTTTGGAGGACTTCTAGATCTCAAGATTTATACTTAGAGGTTTTTAGATCTAGAGATTTTTAGATCTAAAGATTTTTAGACTTTCAGATCTCAATATTTTTTTCTGCAGATCTTTAAATTTCAAAAGTTTTTGATCGTAAGATTATTTTTTTAGAGACTTCTAAATCTTCTAGTCTTAGGATTCTTCTATAGGAACTTTTAGACCTCAAGATTCTTTTTTAGAAATTTGTAAGTCTCAAGATTTTTTCTACAGGTCTTCAAATCTCAAGATTTTTTGGTCTCAAGACTCTTCTTCTAAGATTATTAGATCTCGATTAGATTAGATCTCAAGATTTTAGAGATTTTTAGATTTCAAGATCTCAAAATTTTTCCTTGAGACTAAAAGCTTAACATTTTTTCTGCAGATCTTCAAATGTCAATATTTTTTTTAGAAACTTTTTTAGATCTAAAGAATTTTTTTTGGAGACTTTTAGATCTTAAGATTTTTTCCTCGAGATGTTAAGTCACAAAGATTTTAAAAACGAGATTTTTATTCCACGATTGTTTCGCAGAGATTTTTCATCTTCAATTTCTTTAGATTTTTAGACCTCAAGATTTTTATTTTTTCTCGAGATTTTAAGATCTTTTTCTCATACTGTTTTTTTTTTAATTGAAAGAACTTTTTGTTTTGAAAATCCGGAAAAATCTTAAGATCTTAACAAAAATCTAGCATTTGACAGACTTTTAGATCTCAAGTTTTTTTTCTCGAGATCTTCAAATCTATTAAATTTTCTACTCTATTCTTGTAAAATTGATGAAAATGCAACCGTCAAGTCGATGCGGTCAAAAAGAAAACTTTCAAAATCGAAAAAAGAAGAAAAGTTTAGACGTGTTAAGTCATGCATAAAAGTCACGTGACCATTTCATAAGAAAATCCCCTTTCCTGACTTGTGAAAAAAAAGCTATCTTTAAGAAACAAGCTCGCATCAGCGCCGTATCCCATTTTCTTAAGAAATATAATAAAAACTAATTGAAAATCGTGAAATGGTCAATCGTCAAAGACCTTTCCTGTCTCCGAACTCCCCCTCTTCTTTTCATTTACTTTACCCATGTCCTTCATTAGAATTACTAATTTAATCTTCGTGATGGCCCCCACTTTTCGACCTTTAAGGTTTTTCTTCATCATACTCGGATTTTAAGAGGAAAAAAAAGGAGGAATCACATTCGTATTTACAATAATGGTTTATTATTGCAGATGAGTGAGTTTAGAAACAGGGCGACATGTCTTGGTGACGTCGCTCACTTATGAAAATGAAAATGAAATCATCCTCCCGTGAAATTAAATCTTATACAAATCAATTCCGTTTCTAAATTCGAATGACTTAACTGCCTTTCTTCCACTTTTTTTTTATGGTGCTGTCTTTCCCCCCCTTATTGCTTTCTTTTACTCCCTCTCTCTTCTCATGGGACACCCTAAGCTATATTATTTAAGTCAGATTATATTTTATTCGGGGAAAGAAATTTTTTTTTTATATTTAAATTTTAAACGTTTTTCTTATTCGTTCTGTTTCATTCGCCCCCCTCCCGCTTTATATCGAAAAGATTTAAAATGAAAACAACGGGGTAAACAAGACGAACCGGAAAAAAGAGACAGGGGGGGAAGAAAAAAAAGACTAACGGATTTTTTTTCCTTTTCTTTAAAATTCTGTCAAGAACAAAACTTGAAATGCTTCCTGTTGGATTGTCAAGGTTTTTTTGTTTGTTTTTCTTTTGTTTAAATTCAAAATATGGCGAGTTGAGCGATGTCGATTATGTCGAGATTTTTAAGTGCCAAGAGTTTCTTCTGAAAATGTTAGGATTGATGATAAATAAGCTTGAGCAAAAATAAGTGGATGAATTTGGCTTGTTGGCTCCAGTATTGCCTTTCGAGTCAGACTATGGATAATGGGCTGGATTTTTATAAATTATATATATAAAAATCCTGCCCAACATCTTAGTCTGTGCGAGTTAGGTCTCAGAATTTTTTGAGAATTTTCATAGTCGAACAAGATTTTTGAGAATTTTCATAGTCGAACAAGATTTTTGAGAATTTTCATAGTCGAACAAGATTTTTGAGAATTTTCATAGTCGAACAAGATTTTTGAGAATTTTCATAGTCGAACAAGATTTTTGAGAATTTTCATAGTCGAACAAGATTTTTGAGAATTTTCATAGTCGAACAAGATTTTTGAGAATTTTCATAGTCGAACAAGATTTTTGAGAATTTTCATAGTCGAACAAGATTTTTGAGAATTTTCATAGTCGAACAAGATTTTTGAGAATTTTCATAGTCGAACAAGATTTTTGAGAATTTTCATAGTCGAACAAGATTTTTGAGAATTTTCATAGTCGAACAAGATTTTTGAGAATTTTCATAGTCGAACAAGATTTTTGAGAATTTTCATAGTCGAACAAGATTTTTGAGAATTTTCATAGTCGAACAAGATTTTTGAGAATTTTCATAGTCGAACAAGATTTTTGAGAATTTTCATAGTCGAACAAGATTTTTGAGAATTTTCATAGTCGAACAAGATTTTTGAGAATTTTCATAGTCAAACAAGATTTTTGAGAATTTTCATAGTCGAACAAGATTTTTGAGAATTTTCATAGTCGAACAAGATTTTTCAGAATTTTCATATTGTTTTGTCTGAGAATTTTCTTAGTCGAACAGTTTTCTTTGAGAATTTTCATAGTGAAATAATTTTTCTGAGAATTTTAAATGTCAAACAAGTTTTTTCAGAATTTTAACAAGAAAAAATTTTGAAATATCCTGATTAATCATAAAAAACTTTTAAAAATACCAGAAGCTCAAAACCAGAAAATCTGAAAAATTGTTTGATGTTAATAAGTTTCTGGCAAGCCCTTAATTCCCTCATTAGACTCTAATCTCCAAAGATTTTGGAAAAATCAAGTTTGATCACCGCTCAGGGAAAAATGATACTTTTAAAAAATTCCCATGATTTGCTTGAGCCCGATTTTTCCCTGTGACTAAAGTTCGTTCTCATCTCGCTATTATTTATTTTTTCGCTTGTTTATGCTTTGGCACGATCGCTCATCCCATTTCTCCGAATCTTCACAAATCCTCACACATTTCCTTATATTAACTATCTAGATCAAACCTCATTCAAAAAAACTTACCCCTTTCGCTCTCAATAGAAAAATCCTCGAAATTCCAAACAACCAAAAAAAAGAAATCATTTGTGTAGGAATTGAACGATCTTGGACTTAAATATCGATCTTTATCGCCCTCGTCAAACGAAAGACTTTTTCAATATGTTTTTAATGGCAGATGTTTGAAAAAGATCAAATATAAGAATTATTTAAATGAAACGACCTTGCATGCCCACGGATGGGAAATATCGGGTTGAATCGATACCTTGATTAGATCTACGCCGGGGTTGTTGTAAAAGGGTTGTTTTTCATTATGAAAGGACACCGGACGTTCTGAAAAATATGTTTGTACGACCTTGAATTTTATCTAGCAGAGTCATTCTTCGCCAAAAAAAAAACCGATAAAACCGCCCGAAGGGAATATATTAAAGGAGAAAAAAACCGATGAGTTACATAAATATTTGTTTAATGTTACTATTCAATTCTTTACAATTATTTTGTACAAAAAAAAACGTAGATGTCTATCAGTTTTTTTTTTATTTCGTTTGTATTTTTCATTGTTAAATTGGGAATTAGGGTGGAATGTTATGCAATGTATTTTCACCGGTTTTCGCGTGCAGGAGCGATTCTAAATCAAGTTTGAGCTCTATGGCGACTTTTAAAATTATTTTTGGCCCTTGGCCAAAAGTCTATAACTCCTCCTCGCCTTCTTTTAAGGTCCAGCCCACAAATCTGGCCTCTTTTCTGGAATCTACTGTCATTTTTAGACGCTTTAAATTGTTTTTCTGGCTCCGCTACTGATTTTTAAAAAACCACTTGACGGATTCACGTATTTCTAAATTTTTCCAAGCATAAACAAAAGGATTTATTAGGGAGTATGAGTTCCTTAAAGGATATACGATCCTTATTGCGTAGTATATAAATTCGGATTCTTCGCATTGTGTCATTCCTATTATGTTAACAATGCAAAATGGCGCCCAGCAGAGGAGATAAACTCCGATGACTAGTAAGACTAATCGTGTGGATTTTATGTTTGATTTGGTTTCCGATGAGATTATGCTGCTTCTTTGACTGTTTGATTCGCAGGCTTTTTGATGGAGTTTGTAATGGATTCCACCGATCATTACTGGAAATCATTTTGAATTTTTTCAAGTGAGGAAAAAGTATTTTGGATCTTTTTTGTTTTTTTTTTTTTTTTTGTTTACCGAGGATGCCAAAATGAAATCCGCTGTCTATGAATACTACGTATGGTAATGGTGCCACGTCCTCGAGTTGGCAAGTTGTTTCCGGTTTCCAGTCGTTCCAGATGAATAAAATTGTGCTGAAGGCTAAGGAAATGATCCATAAAGCTACGATTATTGTGTAACAAGTTCTGGAAAAAATAAAAAACAAATTAAAACGACGGTTTGATGTAAAAATCTCAAAATCTAAAAAGAAAAACGGAAAGAATACTTTTCGATAAAAAATTCTTCAAGGGAAATTTTGAGTTAAGTCCAGAATTTTATCTGCAGACCTAGAAAATTATAGAGCTGAAGTTTTTTTTGGTCTCAAGATTCTTCCTTAGAAATTTAGGATCTTCAGATTTTTTAGAGATCTTCAAAAATGACTCCCAAATTTTATTAAATGATTTTTAGATCTCGAGATTTTTCATTTGACATTTCCAGATCCGAAGATATTTTAGATTTTTTAGTCTTGCGATTTTTTTTTGGAGCCCTATAGATTTTAAGTTTTTTTTAGAGATCTTTAAATAATCCTCAGATTTTTTTAAAAACTTTTAGATCGGAAGATTCTTCTTTGGAGACTTCTAGATCTCAAGATTCATCCTTAAAGATTTTTAGATCGAAGGATTTTTTCTAGAGACTCTTAGAACTCAAGATTTTTCCTTAAAGATTTTTAGATCTCAAGATCCTTCTTCAGATGTTTATAGAATTTAAGATCTCAAGATCCTTTTTCAGATGTTTTTAGAATTTTAGATCTCAAGATCCTTCTTCAGATGTTTTTAGAATTTTAGATCTCAAGATCCTTCTTCAGATGTTTTTAGAATTTTAGATCTCAAGATCCTTCTTCAGATGTTTTTAGAATTTTAGATCTCAATATTTTTTCTGCAGATCTGTAAATTTCAAAAATTAAAGATTCTTCTTTTTTAAAAATAAAAATCTAAATCTTACGCCCACCGAAGTCTCATTCTAAATCTGTTGGTCTTTAGATCTTTCTGTAAAGACTTCTAGATCTCAAGATTCTTTCTACAGATCTTCAAATCTCAAGATTTTTTGGTCTCAAGACTCTTCTTCCAAGATTATTAGATCTCGATTAGATAAGGTCTCAGGATTGTAGAGATTTTAAAATTCCAAGATATTTTTAGATCTTAAAATCTGCCTTGAGAGTCTATTAGATTTTAAGATTTTTTCCTCGAGATGTTCAGACAAGATTTTTATTCCACAATTCTTTTATCTGGGCCTTGAGATTTTTAGATCTCAAGATTTTCATTTTTGCTCGAGATTTTTAGATCTTTTTTTCGCGTTTTGAAACTGTTTTTTTTTAAATTCAAAGAATTTTTTGTTTCAAAAATCTGAACATCTAAAAATCTTTAGAAGAAAATCTTAGGATCTGAAAGAGACTTTTAGATCTCAAGATTTTTCTCTCGAAATGTTCAGCCACCAAAGCTTTTAATTTAAAATTTTTATTCCACGTTTTTTTTCTCAGTTATCTCGGCCTTAAAATGTTTAGATCTTACGTTTTTTTTTTTAGATTTTAGACGTGAAGATTTCAATTTGTTCTCGAGATTTTTAAATCTTCTTATGATTTTACAACTGAATTTTCTTTGTAAAACTTTAAAAATATTTTTTTCTAAAAATCTTCAGAGAGAAATCTTGAGGTCCAAATAAAAATCTCTGAAAAAATTGTTATCATAATTAAATTCTTACCTGTCAGTCATAATACTCCTGTATTGAAAAGATCTAAAAACCGAAATGTACCGATCAGCAGCAATCGCAATCAAACTTAAACTCGACCAAATCTGAGCGAAGCAAGTCGGTACGAACTTAAACAAACAAAGTTGTTCGACGCTTTTGAAAACGTCATTAACATCGCATGAATATTGCGTCGTTGCATACATGAGTAAAGCAATACCCATAGACAAATCCGCCGCTGCTAAATTAACCACGAATTTCATTGCCGCACTCGAATTGTAAATTCTAATAGTCCCTTTATAATGTTTCCGATATCGGACTATCGCTGCTATGAGGATGCTGTTGGTAATGATGATAAGGAATGTAAGACCGAGATCGAGCGTAACTCTGTAGTATAAGAAAGTTTCGGCGCCGATGGTCGTGTTTAAGTGAGGTCGATCTAAGCATTCGTCTGATATGGGAAACGCGTCGATTTTATCAGTTGTTTCGTTGGGGCACATTTTACCCTTTTAACCTGAAAGTAGTAAAACAAAAGGAAAATTTTGAGGTTGTATTTAACTTGTTTATCGTTTCATCTTTAAATGGGATTATGAGAGGGGAGGATTTGGGGCCCCGAAGGTATTTTTGTGGCTTTACAATAATAGAGCATTTTAGAAATTAAGTATTTGAAGCAGTGGCGAGGTAGGAATTTTTTTAGGGGACTATAAGGGAGCTGGAAGAGGTTCCCGCCCTTGGCGCCATCTACAATTCCTTAGAACAGATTTTTGGCAAATGCCACTTGGTTTGGTTTTGTTAAACCTTATTAATATCAATGGAAAAGAAAGATCTAACCAAGGATTTGGCTCACAAGAAAAATTCATCAAAAGATTTGCTTGACTATTAAAATTCTAAAAAACTTTGACTGTTATAAATCTGGAAAAACTTGTTCGACTACAGTATAGAACTCTTGATATGACTTGTTCGACTACTGTATAGAAATCTTGATAAGACTTGTTCGACTACAGTTTAGAAATCTTAATATGACTTGTTTGACTGTTAAAATTCTCAACAAACCTGTTCGACTGTTAAAATTCTCAACAAACCTGTTCGACTGTTAAAATTCTCAACAAACCTGTTCGACTGTTAAAATTCTCAACAAACCTGTTCGACTGTTAAAATTCTCAACAAACCTGTTCGACTGTTAAAATTCTCAACAAACCTGTTCGACTGTTAAAATTCACAAAATACTTGCTTGAGTACTAAAATTCTGAAAAAACTTGCTCAAAGCCAAAAAATCTATGGGAAAGCCTTCATATCTAGTTGTAAGTAGTCCCTGAAAAATTCCTTATTGCTTCCTCCAGGAAACCCTAAAGTCTCAAAAATTTTAAAAAGCATGGAGTTTAATCACTGAAACTTTTTGCTCCGGCTCTCTGCCCTGCTCGCAGTCCTTTGGCACAGATTATTTGGCTCTCTGACAAAACTTGGCACCGAATTAATTTTCCCTTTTCGATAAAAAAAGAAATCCCACCTCTGTATATTCTTTTAAGTGCTGTTATTACGATACAGATTAGAAAGGTACGAAGAAAACTCCGTCATCCATCAATCAGTCAAACTAATACAATAAGTCTCGTCGTCTGCTCGAGATAAGAAACTTGTTTAAAAGTTATCGCAACAGGAGATTACCCGCGCCCGGTTTTCTCACTGTTATAATCAACTTGTCACCCGGAACCCGGGAAACTTTATCATTAAAGAAACCGGTGGTTTCATTGTTGACACAAGTCGACTTCGGGTGTAATTAATTATCTTTTATCTCGGAAATAAAAAAAAAAAATTCTCGGAAAAAATTAACCTGGGATATTTTTTATTATGAAATGCCGATGTCAATTTATTTTTGGCGGTCACTGTCTAAGGTATGAAGTAATCAGAATATGACCATGCCACAAAAATTATTTATTTCATTATCAAGAGAAACCTTCTAATCAAAAAGAAACATTAATTCAGCCCCCTCAATTAAATAAAAAAAAAAATAATAATTTAATAATCCTAACGTCAACATTTTCAAATTCAAAAGCGGAAGACATTACGCAACGGCAAATATTGATTTGTAATCCTTTGAAAAAGCTTTTCCTCGGTTTAAAAGTTGTTAAATTCAAATTTTATTTTCCATAATTGTTTCTAAAATCTTAATTTTCGTTTTAGCTCTTGCTCAGTATTTACTTATAATCTTATTCCCTGTCGTTTTCGATTACTTTGCTTTCCTGTTCAATAATTCTAAGTTCTTGTTCTCATGTTCTTTTGCTTTGTTTTCATTTCCCCATCTCTTTCCACTCTTTTAATTGCTCCTCTCATTCCTTATTTGATTATTTCAACTTTTGTGTTCGAGACTTTAGTGTGCTTGATGATTTTGTTATTCATGAACCAAGTTGCATGTTCGTCAGGAAAATTTCTTGGTGTACAAATTCTAAAGAGAGGGTTATGGTTTTTTAAAAACTAATTTTAATTGCGTTTGAAATATTTTCATCACTCAGTGTGGGCAAAAATCATCTTAACCTACACTGGTTTGAAATGATCTTGCTAAATACCGTTAATTGTAACCAGGCTATGATTTATAAATGACATATAACAAACTGGTGGTAGCTTAACGTATCTTATTTCCATTTGACAACTAAATTTCATCAGATCAATCACTTCCGATGGCTAAATTTACACACCTGAATGTTTTCAGCTCTGATAACAAAGCTGCAACAAGCCTAAAAAAATTTCTTCTCTTATATTGCACTTCAACTCAAAAATTGCAATTTTACAAGGCCGATTTTTCTATGTTTAGCTTATTGGAGCTACCTCCTCAATTATAGCTGCATCACTCTTTCCACAAAAAAAGCTTTTATTTCATTCGAGTAACCTCTTGAAACATGAATTCATAAGCGCTTACAATCCCCAACTCTAAATCCATTCCGACAAAATACAAATTTTTTCTAAATTTTCATCATTCCCAAGACATATCTGCAAGCGAGTAGTCTTGTGATTTATACTTATCAATATCATCATCTTTCCTAGACATCACACTAACCGAACAGTCTTTAAAGCTAAAAAGTCACATTTCAACAAGCGTAGACAAGTCCAACTTTTTTTTTTCCCATTCGACTACCTTCAACCATCAACAGTACTTTACGACACTTAATTTCCATTTCTCATAATGAAAGGTTAGTTTTCCTGTAATTAATTTCATCATGTCAATGATTAACATATTAAACTCGCATTACCTTCAAAACAATAACAGATGTATGAAAATCAAAAAAAATTCAACCAATTTAAAAGGATTTTTGCGGTAGTTGATGACGTCACGGCCGCCATGAACAAGTCTAGACTTGTTACCGTTGCTCGGGTTCGTCAAATCATCTGTGTCATTTTTTTTAGAAAAAAAATTAGTTTCGTGTGAAATTCGGTGTAATATGTTTTAAAACATGTTAATAAAATATTTCTGAAGTGAATTTTGAAAAAACACAATGGTGATATTCGGAAACGTGAACGGGAAATTCATTTAACGATCAAGTGAGGTTATGTAGGCACATCGTTCAATCTAAGGTTAGTTATTTTCATTTAATCCATCCGAATAGGATTTTTATCGTTTTCTCTGCTTAATTTTTCATTACCTAATGACAGAGAAATCAGTCGGGGTGTTAACTTTTTTTTTTTTAATCCGCAGTCGTACATTCAAGATTGAGGTTAGAATTGATATGGGATTTAGCCATTAGGCTGCATATGCATTTTTGTGTAAAGTGTTTTGTGCTATGGTGTTTAATGTAATACAGTTGAATTTATAAATAATGAAATAGTGTATTGATGGACATTAAACATGAGATCTGTTGAGATTGGTAGTTTGGCAAATTGGTGTCGTTTGTCCTTGGCAATATTTTGGAGAGATAATCATTTTTTTTTTTGATCAAATTTTTAAAGCAGAATGGAATTTTATGTGAATATATGTCAAATTGGATCTGATAATGATTATGACACATCAAGAATAAGTGATCGTACATGATTTTGTTCCCATTTTATGAATTTTAGTGCAAAATTGTCAAATCATTTGAGTTTTAGCGAGGATTGAATTGAAACCTTCTCTTGATTTTTTTTCTTAGTGTTTCGTTATGAGTTTAGGAAAGGGGCATTATTCTGTGGCAATCGTACATGAAGTTTGATCTGTTAATGAATGTAAACAATAAGAACAAGTGATCATGTGTGATTATTTTTCCCTTTTTGGAATTTTAATGCTGATTTGCACAATTGAGTAATTTAGCAGTTTTAGTAGTCAGGGTTTGAACTGAAACCTTAACTTTCTATTCTTATTAGTGTCTTGACATGAATTTTTGTAGGATTTGAGAGTGAGCAAGGTAGTGTTTAGGAAAAAGCTTTTATTTCATTCGAGTAACCTCTTGAAACATGAATTTATAAGCGCTTACAATCCCCAACTCTAAATCCATTCCGACAAATTACAAATTTTTTCTAAATTTTTATCTTTCCTAGACATCACACTAACCGAACAGTCTTGAAAGCTAACAAGTCACATTTCAACAAGCAAAGACAAGTCCAACTTTTTTTTTTTTCATTCGACTACCTTCAACCATCAACAGTACTTTACCAAGTGATCACTGTAAGAAAAATTACAGTAAGATTCAACTTTAATGTCACTGAGTAGACTTTTCTCTTCGATTAAAATTTTTAGTCGCTTGATTTTTTATGATTGAAAAATTTTTTTTCATAAAATTTGGCTTTCGACTAGTCCAAATAAAAACATATGTTTAAGTAAGCTTGTTTGGGAAAAAAATAATGGGGATAAAATTTTTGTGTCACTGGACTTTTCCACTCGACTAAAGTTTTTGCAGTTGAATAAGTAATTTACCTTTTGATTAAAAATTTTTTGTGAAACAAAAAAAATATATTAGGCAAAGGGTGTTGAAAAAAAATTTTTTTTTGTCTGCCAGCAAGATACAAATTTTGGTGCGTTAATCTGAATTCAAATGTTGGTATAATTTATAATTTTGCTGATCAAAGGAAATTGAAAATGATTCATAATTTAGAAATTTCAAATCAAGGTGGACCAAAAAATTTGTTGTGTGTTTCTTAAAAAATTAATTAGTCTTCGAATCCTTAACATGTGGGTCTCTTGGTTAGTTTCTCTTAGTACCTGGTACAATGCCAATTTAATGAGCGCCAAAATTTATAATTTGAATTTGTGTTGAGGCCAAACATAAGCTGTGCATGAATCTCACCTTTTAGCTGAGAAAACCAAAATTTCTAGTAATATCTCGCATAAACACTGCGTTCCTGTCAGTTTTAACCACTAAGCTTTCAAATCAATATCCAAGGGAGCCAAGTCAAGAAAACTGATGTAATCACTCTTGATATAGACTGTATCGAATTATTTTGTTTGCATATCGGGAAGATAATATCGATAAACATGCGTTTAAGCAGTGCTGCTTACCTAGGAATTTTTTTTTATTTTATTTTCGGGGGAGGAGGACTGATAAATTGTAAAATTCTAAAAATTCCGTCGAGGGAACGTGTCAGCGAGGAATTTTCATTTATTTTTACTAACATCATGCATTCCGAAAATTGCATGAAGGGGTGAATTATAACCCGGAGGACGACAGCAGCATATCCGTCTGGTGTGAAACGTGACGTGTTGTCTCCCCCCCTTTTTTTTTATATATATATTTTTGTGCGTACCTGTTGTTTTGTATCTGCTTACCTAGTCCATTCCCCTTGAGCGATAATTTTTTTATGAACCATAAAAGCGCCGCTCGTATTTCAGCATTCCTCCAAGCGTAAATAAACGGATTAATGAAAGAATTAGCATAAGACACGCGGAACGTTAATTGAAACATCAAATCAAACACGGGCGATGGGTTCTTGGTCATCGCTTTCACCATCAAGACGATGCTGTAGGGAGTCCAGGAAAGTATGTAGACGCCTGTGACCAGCCCGATCGTTTTCGCGGATTTAACGTTTGATTTCGAGATGCTCGTTGCTTTTTGATGGAGACGATAATGGATTCCGCATACGATGATGATGATCGTCCCGTGGCAGGCGCAGCCCAACGCGATGACGTAATAATGCGGGACGAGCTCTTCGAAATCGCAGTAGGAACCTTCTTCCCAGTAATTCCAGAAAAAAAGGACACCGCTGGATATCATGGAAAAAATTAAAATGGCGGCTAACGTGATCGTGCAAACCCTGGAGAAAAATTTATTAAATCATTCGGGGAGTAATTGAAGAGCGTGTCGGGTAACTCGATCAAGTTGTTGTTACCTGTCAGTCATTATTATCCGATACTTGAGCGAATGGACGACGGCGATGTATCGATCCACAGCTATCCCTATTAAACTCATATTCGACATGACGCTCGCGAAACATGACGGGACGATTTTAACCATGCAGAAAAATCTTTGAGATCTGTACGCGTCGTTTATGTCGCAGATGTAATGAGGGAATAAATAAAAAGGAACGGCCAGCGCTACTAAAATATCGGATATTGCTAGATTTAACACGAACCTCATCGACGCGGTGGAATTGTAGATTTTCGACGAGCCTTGATAACTTTTCCTGTAAAAGATTATCGCAAAAATGGCGAAGGAATTGACGGTTAATATCGAGATTGTTAGTAATATATCGATGAATAGTTCGGTGTATAAAATAGGGAGGCCTCCGAGATTGCTTTTGTAATACGGACGGTCGAAACAGTAAAATAAAGCCGGGTTGGGTTTGCTTAACACCACTTCACTATTATTCCTGAAGGATAAATCATCCATTTGAAATCACTCGAAAATCAAAACTATAACGAACCGATATTTGAAATTTAGGATTTTAGTTGGGAAATATTAAAAGGAGGAAAAAAAGAGTTTGGTTTGTCCTTCGAGGATGGTATGCGAGGAACTGAGTTAATTGTAGGAAAATTAAACGGTAAATGGTAATAATTGGCAACGTTGGTTGTGTTGATTTTTTTTTATTGTGAATCAGGATTTTTTCGAGGTTGTTTGTTATTGTTGATTTTTTAAGTTTATTGTGTGGATGTATGCTGAAGGGATTAGCATTTTTTTTTTTTTTTAGTGTTTTTCTTGGAGGAGAATGATTTATGGTTTAGAAGTGGTGGATTAAGTTTTCCAGCGATTTATTTAAGACCTGAGAGGTCCCTAGCTTTTTCCAATATTTTTTTTTGCAAACCTAGACACGATTTAGAACAATCGAGCAATTTTTCTTATTTTTTGTGTGAAGATACCTGATAGAGCCCTGCACGGGTCGGGTTCCGGGTTCGGGTTCGGGTTCGGGTTCGGGTTATAATTTTTGGATAAGAGTCGGGTTCGAGTTCAACTGCTTTGGGTTCGGGTCGGGTTCGGGTTTTAATTTTTGGATAAGCGTCGGGTTCGGGTCGGGTTCGGGTCTCAACACCAAATTCTCATATTTCTTCAATTTCTTCTCATATTTCTTCTTTCTCAAATTCTCATATTTTTTGACATAATGCATGCTAATTTCATTTTCGGGTCGGGTCGGGTTCGGGTCCGAAAGTCAGATCCAGCAGTCGGGTTCGGGTTCCGAGGTAACGTGTCGGGTCGGGTCGGGTTGAAACTTTGAGGAGGAGGGTTGGAGTCGGGTTCGGGTTTGGAAAATTTTTCTCGGGTCGGGTTTGGGTCCGAAATTTCGACCCGATGCAGGGCTCTAATACCTGACTCTATAAGAAACAACTTTTCCGTTTAGCAATTTTTCGTGAAAAATCGGCCTCCCTGGAAAATCCGGAAAACCCGAAAATTTTGGTTTTATTGACTACCCCGACATGGGACTCGACTTCGACTGAAAAACGGTCGGGGATTTCAAATTTTGGGTTCATTTTGTGATTTGAAGGCAACCCTGCCAAGTTCAGAATTTGGGCAAGGCCAAAAAGGCCAAACAATGAATTTTCGAAGATTTTCTCGAAAACGGCTCTAACGATTTTTCTTATTTTTTTGTGTGAAGATACCTGACCCTATAAGGGACAACTTTTCCCTTTAGTAATTTTTCGTAAAATTCGGCCTTTCCGTAAAATCCTAAAAAACCGAAAATTTTTAAGTTTTACAAATAGCGGTGATGTGGGACTCGATTTCGACTAATTAATAGTTGGGAATTTTAAATTTTAGGTATATTTCCTGATTTCAAGCCACCCCCGACCTCCCAAGTCCCCAACGATGCCTTAATCGAAAGAAGCTATACTCCGACTGAGCGAGAAAATGAGTAGCCCGGACCAAGTTTAAATGTCGACGGACTCATAAATAAAATTTAAGGAAAAAAACCCAATAATTAAAGTCTTGGGAGTTATTTGTGGAAAAAACTCAAAGAAAGTGAATTTGAAACATTTTTTTGGGTGTTTGGTCAACTTTGAGATTCAATATCGCTTTCCTCCAATAAATCGGATTAATTTTTTTCTCCCGTCTACTGGAGTTTTTTTAATCAGCTAATCACTGAATTTTTTGGCCACGGCCCGAATCTCCGAGCCCGTATTTCCTAATCTTCAGCACTTCACAAAAAAAACCCATAGCGTGTTTTTTCTTCTTCCCTGTAAATAATTGTGAAGAATTTTGATGTTATCTTCACTCATTCGTTTTGATAAGAAACGAGAACTTGTCGGGGCGAAAGAATGGCGTGTCAGCAGGAAAGTTTTTTTTTTACTTGATAGACGAATGACGACAAGTCGCTGGTCCCAAAATAATTTTGTGCTATCTGCGAGTTTCAGGTTGACACTCGTTTTCCATAAGCTAAATATAGTCAATCCTTAGGACAAAATTATTTTGGACCGCAGCGAAGTCCGAAATCCCGACTTCCGTGTTGGATTATTTTCTCTTGTTTTTTTTTTCCACGGCATCGATCATTATTAAGCGATTATAAACCCATGAAAACCCAACGATAAGCACGGGGCGGGATCTCTCCAAAAGCGAAATCACCATTTTAGAATTAGAAAGGAGATAATCGGTTTACCCCAGTTTAATTAACTAATAAAACCGGGTTTTGGGGGAAAATACCTTGATTGGAAATAAAATAAACACAATTGCAGGATTAGCTTTATTGAAGGGGGATATTTACGATTAAAGGATCCGATCAGGGAGGTCGCTCCAGAAGCCAATGGCTTTTTCTCAAGCGTTTTTTTTTTTACAAACAAGACACACTAGTCGGTTCTACTGAACTAGTTGAATTTAATCCTGAATAAAAAGTCTCGAGGAATCGTATTTATTTTTATTTTTTTTTCCCAGAGATGACGTAACGCAGTTTGTCTTACACATAAATCCGAATCATAACATTATATAGCAATTACAATTGGAAACCAATAATTATCAATTCAAAGTCTATTATTTGTCGGTAAATCGGGGCGTTCAACCCGTTTCGTGCATAAGATAAACATTGACGAGGAACTAGTTAGGATTTTTATAAGCATTGGTTAAATTTTCAGACATGAGGCCGG
The DNA here is from genome assembly GCA_023512825.1 of Liposcelis brunnea. Lineage (NCBI taxonomy): Eukaryota > Metazoa > Arthropoda > Insecta > Psocodea > Liposcelididae > Liposcelis > Liposcelis brunnea. Next base: position 8,272,801 of record CM042069.1, read on the forward strand.
AGGTCCCCCTTGAAATGTTATATCGATACAGAAGGGAAATTTTGTACACCACTGATCCGCATCACGACACACAAAATAACAATTTTAATTCTTCTTTTATCAATTATAGTAATTTTGGGAATCTTTTCAGAATCTTGTTATCGTTACAGGGAATATAATATTTAATATATTAAAAAAAAAAAAATTATTCCTCGTTGGAATGGGAAAAAAATATATAATATTATTTTTTTTTTCCTGAGAATTGTTCTTATTTCAATGAGGAATAATTTTTTTTTGGCCAACCTTGAAACTTTGCGGAAGTTGTGCCTTGAGTTTTCGGCTACAATGGATTTTCAAGGGGAAAATAAATCAGGTTACAAAATGTGTTCCTACGATCAGGCCCGTAGCCAGCGGGGAGCAGGGGGGGCATTTGCCATTCCTAGAAGGTATGTTTGCCCCCCCCCCCCTAGAGAGATAGCTATTTGCTCCCCCTGAGGGTAAAAGTTAGATATCTTGAAGAATTTTTGACTATCTAAACTGCTGGAGACATCAAATTTTCAAAATTAAGACTTATGTTGCCCCCCCCCCCCCCTAGAATTTCAATTGCCCCCCATTTTTTCTTCTCCAAAGTTTTGGTGACGTCTAACAATTAGGCCATCGCCCCACAAAATATTTCCACTCAAAATCCCGTATTTTATCTAAAATTTAGGTGGTTTTCTTGCGCTATTGATAACCGCAAGAAATTGCCCTAGTTTATTATGATTTTTCCATATTTTGGTAAAAGCCTATAAACCGTTCGCGTGCGTCCGATTGCGTGGACCCATAAACAGGGATGTGTTTTTGGTGCGTGACAAAGTCGTTTAATATTGAATAAAGCGGCTCTGTTCAACCTCGCATCGTTTTCGATGAATAAAAAATAAAGAGAGTGCCATCGTTTTGTAAAAAACTCCCTTTTTTAATTATTCACCAAAGCGACTTTCCGTTCTCTCCAGCGTTTAACGAACGATTAGCCGATAATTAACGTGCCGCTGTTTTCAAACCGTATACACAATTTTTTTTTCGACAAAAATTCTCAGCGGGGCCAAGGCTGTTTATATTTATTTTTAGGGATGAAAAAATAAAAAAAAAATCATAAAAGTATTAAAATATAAAAAAAAACGTCACACAGAGACCCGGACGCCTTTGGGGGTTGAAAATTTCATATTAATCTGGTAATTGTTTTTGTATGTTTGTCCTAATCTTTCTTTTTATTGCTCATATATTTTCCAAAGCTTTCACCAATTTAGCGTGTATGGGGAGATTAAAAAAAAAAAAAAAAGGCGTTTTTATCTCGTGCTCCATTTACAGTATTCAAAAAACCTTTTGTTGATTTATGCCCGAGGGGAAATTTTTTTTTTTTTGAAAGTGTGCTCGCGTTTTCTTATTAATAAAGTCTTAGCCCAACAGGTGAATTGTTTTATAAAAGTTCCGGTCATGTATTCGAATTCCGTTTTACCGACAAAGCGTAAGATATTAATATTTTAAATTCGGCATATCGTCTTTTGATATCGTAACAGGTGCGTGCGAGATCAAAAAGAAAACGCGAACGCCTCTCCGTTCGCTGAACACATGAATGAAAAACATCTGTATATGAAAAAATAAAAAGAGAGAGGGATTCGTTCTATTGAGTGGTGATATCTACCGGCGGGATGTTAAGTTAGTTTAGTTTGGCGAGTCGAGGAGAGATGTCGCGTAAGGCGAGTTTTTGGTTGAAATGTTTTTCTTGTTTTGAAAAACCTCTTGCGTTTCCTGTTTGCCTAATAAAATTACACACATTTTTGTTTTCACCAATGAATGATGGCGAACGTGAGTTGGGAAATTTTTAGTTTGCGGATTTGCATAGGAATTTTTTTTTAAGTTGTGAATGGGCGCGGGAAATTTAATTGCGATTTTGATGAATGGGAAGCACCCATAATATTTTGATGGTAAAGCACGCACTGAAGTTTGTTTCTGGGTGCTTTGCAGTCCTGTTAATCGGATCTGGGTGTTTCACTTGTTTTTCTTGAGTTTATATTTTTTTTAGATGCTTTGTAAGTGGAAAAAATTTCCGCAGTCAAGATGCAGGTGGTCGCAGGCTGCGGCGCGAGCAGGAATGCCTTAAAACAAGCCCATTCTTTAAGTTTTTGGTGTTTTTCAACTGTAGCACGGGTTGGGCGCTTTGCACTCATTTACGGGCAGCGTGCCAATCAGGCAGGAAAATCCTTTGTTCCATTTTGTTCTCAAAATATAGATATTCTGTGGCTTACTTATCCATCATATTTGTTTTCTAGGTGCGATCCAAGCCACATTACATATTCTTTGAGTCACAGTTTGGCTAATTGGCAATTTTCTCGTCATTTCTTTGTGCGCTTTGTGCACTCATATGTCAGTTTCTGAGCACTTTTCCATGATGTGGCTCCTGCCAACATGACAATTTTAACTTAAATATAGTATTGGAGGTTTATGAAGCAAGTTTAAACTTGTCTTTCTTGACTTTGATATTTAAATTTAACTCAAAAAATATAAATTATTATTGTACTACTTCCCTCAGTTGTGGGGATGAATTTAAATGTCGGCGGTGTCGACGCATATATAAACAAACATTTAATAACGAAAAATCTAAATCAGCTAATAACTGAATTTTTGCCAATTTTCGGATTCGAGTGTTAATTTTCTTTGGTCCACGATTCTTAATCACTTTTTCTTGACTTTGATCTTGAAATCTAACGCAGAAAAAATAAATAATAATCGTTCTTAAATCCCTTAGTTGTGGAACTTTTAAGTGTCGGCCAGTGAAGTTATTTGCAGTTATCACATCACTGGAAAATTTCAAAGAAAGTGAATTTGAATTTTTTTTGAGTGTGGTCAACATGAGGATTGATATCGCTTTCCATCGATAAATTGTTTGTCAAATATTAAGTAGAAGCAAAATATTTTTGAATTAGCCAATCACTGAATTTATGCCGATTTTTAGTTTTAAATCTCGTTAATTTTCTTTGGTCCACGATTCTCAATCAATATTTCTTGACTTTGATCTTGCAATCTAACTCAAAAAAATATAGATAATTTTTCTATTATATTCTCAATGGTTTGGCTGCTTGATATCAGTTCCCTGATCCTGTATTAGTCACCTGTGAACTGCTTTGCACCGACTAGATCAATTCTCTTACATTGTCAGTTTGCCTGCTTTGCACCCCGCATATATATTCTCTGGGCGCTTCGCGCCCACATTAGTCACAATTTAGCTCCGTCGCGCCCACGATATCGATTCCCTGGGCGCTTCGCGCCCCTAAAATCCTTTTTTCAGGGACCTTGTACCTTCCAATTTTCTGTGTGAGCTCCAGTTTTAATATTCGTCTTCTAGGGCGCCAACATAATTATTTCTTCAGCAATCAGCATTCTTATTTTAATCCTCTTGCTAAATTAACGGAACGATTCCTAAAGAGACTCCTGACAAAATGAATAAATGGACCATGTAATATTTTTTCTGGGGGACCAAAGCAAAAAAAAATTACCTACAGCGATGCGTTTACGTTTCTGCTTCGTGATTCCAAAGCATTTCTTTTGTTTTGTTTTTTTTTTCTCTTGTACAGTGTGACCTGGAAAAAAAAAGACATGAGTTTTTCTAAGTGGGGAAATGAAATTACACGAGGAAAGAACATGGTAGACAACTTGACAGAGTTGAGTAGCATGTTTTAAATTAAACAATTTGCAAAGTTGGCAGCGAGAGCGGTGTATTGCGCGGGGCGGTGGTTTTAAAACAAGTTAATGAAAATGGACAGTATGACAAAAAGTAGTGTCACACAAGAGTTTTAAGTGTCACAAAAATGTGTTTCACATCAGTCTTTGTTGTTATACTGTTTGTTGAACTCATTAAAATATTATGTAAACCGTTGAGGATATTATAAAACGTTTATGAGTTATAATTTCTTTTTTTGCTGGGGGTAAACATCCGATGGATAAGAAGCTATTATGCGAGTCGGCTTTGGTTTCAGTTCATTTATTTTTTTAATGATTGAGTAATGAAAAGAAGTGGAGAGGATTTTTTTAGGTTTGGCCAAAGCAAAAAAAACAAAAGGATTTTCGTTTAGGGGAAAAGATATGATTTGTAAGGATTTTGCAGAACTTTGCTTATATTTCTAGTTTAAGTTCCTTTTTTTAAAAACGAGGTCCTTAAAAATTGATGTTTTTCAGTTTTGTGGGGATTTTTTCGGATAATTTATTCAGAATTTTTTAGATGTCAAGATATTTTTTTTAAAGAATTTTTTTGTGCTTAGAGAGTTTTTTTTTAAGAATTTCCTGGGAATATTTTCCATTAAATAATTTATACTTAATTTAAGGAATTTGCTCAACTATTAAAATTCTAAAAACACTTGTTCGACTACTAAAATTGTAAGAGAACTTGTTCGACTACTAAAATTGTAAGAGAACTTGTTCGACTACTAAAATTGTAAGAGAACTTGTTCGACTACTAAAATTGTAAGAGAACTTGTTCGACTACTAAAATTGTAAGAGAACTTGTTCGACTACTAAAATTGAGACAAAACTTGTTCGACTACTAAAATTGAGACAAAACTTGTTCGACTACTAAAATTGAGACAAAACTTGTTCGACTACTAAAATTGAGACAAAACTTGTTCGACTACTAAAATTGAGACAAAACTTGTTCGACTACTAAAATTGAGACAAAACTTGTTCGACTACTAAAATTGAGACAAAACTTGTTCGACTACTAAAATTGAGACAAAACTTGTTCGACTACTAAAATTGTGAAAGAACTTGTTCGACTACTAAAATTGAGACAAAATTTGTTGGACTCTCCAAATTATGGAAAGACTTGTTCGATAAGAAAAAATTCTCCAATCTAAAATTTATAAAAATAAAATTTGGCCAGAAAATTTGTTTTGGTTTTTGACTCTTGAAAATCTAGAAGTGCCGATATATTATTTTCACTGACACTGCGAACCTACAAAGACCGTAACCACCAATTTTTTAATATAAGCAAATTTTTTTTTGATAAAGACTAGCTTTGAAAATCTAACATAAGCAAAATCCTGCATGAAAACTAGCCAGATTGCCTTTAATCTTTTTAGGGCTTCCTCTTCCACTTTTGTTAAGTGGAAACCAAGTTGACAGGAAATCAGCGGAAACTTTTCCCAACCTCAACTTAATTAAAAGACAATAAGCGAAAACTTTCCTTCCCATCAGGTTTTAGGTGTTATACTCGCGGTTTTCAACTCCTTCCCTTCCATCTTGCATTCCCCACGTCAGGATTGGAAAATGAATCGGGCTGTTTCAAGTTAGCTTCATCTATTTTAAATGAAATAACCCGGGCCCGTTTTCCTCCTTTCCCTTATGATTGGAGGAATAAACAAACAAACAAACAAACGTTATTCAATGAATATGTAAATTCCATTATTCGATCTGCTTATTTGGTGGAACCAATTGATTATAATCAAAAGTAGTAAAGGCGAGATTTTTAGGGTTGTTGAACTATCATTCGTTTTAATTTCTTTGTTCTAAAAATTTTTCCCGGTTCGAAACAAAAACCAGGATGAGGTTTTTTTTCGGTAAAACCAAAGGAAATCCCAAAAACTGGAAATCTTTCGCAACTTTAGGCGACAAAAAAAAAGGACACGAGAATCCTTCATACTTACTCGTCGACATGTAACTTTTTTTAAAAATATTTTTTTATTTTGTTGTCGTCTCCGGCTCTTCTCTCTCTCTCTCTCCTCCGCTCTTTCCCTTTACTTTTCGAACTAATGACACGATTTGTCGGGAGCTTTTGAAAAGTTTTCAACGGAGAGGGAATAGAATCCGTTCACATTAAAATTGGATCTCGGTTTATGTTTTATCATCCGGTTTTCGAGAGCTCGATTACAATTTTCGAGCCAGTTACTTGCCTCCCTGTTTTTTTTTTTTTTTATTCTGACGATGGTATTTTTAAATTTGTTTCATTCTAATTTAAAAATCATGTGTCAACTTTAAATATTTTTTTTGTCTTTCGTCTTTTTTTTTTGATTCAGATAAATTATCTGTTTGATGACGTATTGTAGATGATGCATTTTAATATATGATTTCAACAAGTTATATTAATGGGAAAAGTTTTCCACCCGGTATCAGGGACGTAGGAATGTTTGCTTGGAGAAAATATTTAAGGACTTGGCTTGAATCGAATTTCTGTGGAAAATCAGAAATTTGGTTTCGATCGTCGTTGATTTTCTTATTCGATTTTTCCAGGCTTGGGTATTTTGAATATAAAAACATTTCAAATACTATTTTCAAATAGAAAAATAGTCTTTTCTATTTTTATTTCAAATAGCAAAATCAAAAACTATTTTCTATTTCTATTTTTACTTCATCATCCAAGTATTTTTATTTTGAAAATAGTTTCTTCTCAAAATAGTTTATTTACATTATTTTATTCTAAAAATGTTACTATTTTTTTTGCTTAGGAGACTTTTCACATTCAAGATTTTTCATTTTAAGATGAGAAATTAAAAAAAAAATACTTTTAAATGTTTTTTTTTGTTACATTTTACGGACCCAATTTTTTTTAAAGTGATAAAAACTATTTTAAAAATCTATTTTAAAAAAACTATTTTAAAAATCTTATTTTAAAAAAACTATTTTAAAAATCTATTTTAAAAAAACTATTTTAAAAATCTATTTTAAAAAAACTATTTTAAAAATCTATTTTAAAAAAACTATTTTAAAAATCTATTTTAAAAAAACTATTTTAAAAATCGATTTTAAAAAAACTATTTGTAAAAACTATTTTCTATTTTCTATTTAAAATAGTTAGTCAAGAGACTATTTTCTATTTTATTTCAAATAGTCAAAAACTGAACTATTTTCTATTTCTATTTGAAATAGTATTCTCAACTATTTTACCCAAGCCTGGATTTTTCTTGACTTCATTGATTTTCAGTCCAATATTTTTATTGTTAAGGCCCGATCACACCAACAAAGGAATAATCGAGTTTATCTTTTATTCTTAATAGAATAAACTCGATTTTTTTTAAAACTTTGTTGGTGCCGTTGGCTCTGAAATTGTGTTTATTTTTTATCTCCCTTAATAAGCTAAACAACCCCTATTATCTTTGTTAAACAAAAAAACATTAACTAGTAGTAATTATAAACATGAAAAAAAAAAACAATATAACCTTCTGTCTAATTTAATATTCAACGCGTGAGTATTTTTTTTTCTCATAAAATATTTTAAAAGGCAATCCGAGAAAAAAAAAATACTTTTAAGGGACGATGAAACGTCAATTAAAGTCCTAAACAAACGTTAGAGATCAACTTGAAAAACGAAAAAACAATCGTGGCGCCAGGAGAAGTGTTTTTTGATTGACAAAACCCTGCATTAAACAAAACGATGGATGACAAGTATTTTTTTCTCTCTCGAATCAAATTCTTAATCGTACCTGAAAAAATGTTTTGCTCCCTTAATAGCCAAGACTTCAATATTGGAGATGGAACCCTCTAATATTGAGGTCGCGAACTTGCAACCCCATAACTTTCTCTTTAATCATGCATGATGAGCTTAAGAGACACAAAAGATCCTTTTCCCTTTTGAAATTTGATCATCGGGAAGCTTGATCAATGATTCAAACACAAATCTAACGTTTTTGATTGTGTTTCGAGAGTTATGTACATATACATAAATTTTCGTGCCTGAAAGCTTTCATCATAAAACGAGGGGGATGTTTCGCTCTAATTCTTTGGGCTGTTTAAAAAAAAGGGAAAATTCCCTTGTTTCTTTTTTTTTTTTTTTAACAGCGAAATTGCATTAGATAGAATGATAGGGGAAGAGCTTTGGAAGATCGAGACCTGAGGATTAAACTGTTCTATCTCAGGTATGGAATTGACTAAGCGCTGCACTGGATAAACATGCGACGCTGGAGTTTTTTTTGCAAACTAGAGATAGCGCAGTTTAATCCTAAATGTAAATCTCGTGGAATCGAATTCTTCAAAAAAATTTTCCAATGTTACCTAAGAAGGAGGAACTCATTTTTTATTGAAAACCGTGATTTTCTTGTACGTTACCTCTGGGAAAAATATAGCAGCGCATTCATTTTTGATGCAAACCTTGTTTTTTTTCCTTCTGCGCATTTCACGAAAAAAAATAAAAACAAAATAAGCTTTTGGCAAAATGGACTCTACCCAAAGTATCTAAAAATAATAGAGCTTGAAGGAAAATAAACAAATAGCATTACATTGTGTAAAAGAAAATTGAGACCTGAGGATTAAACTGTTCTATCCCTGGTTTGGAATTGACCGAGCGCTGCACGCGCTAAACATCGACGCTGGAGTCATTTGCAAACCAGAGATAGTACAATTTAATCCTCAGGTCTCGGAGGGAAGGGGGAAAAAAGGAAGGAAAGTATAAGATCGCTGAAAAGCTTTTAAAGCATATAGTATAGTAAAGACTGAGTTAAGGAATTATTAATGCCCCTTCCTGAGCTTTCGAAATTTGATTTTTTTTAAAACAGCACACGCTCCACATTCCACCTCATCCATCCATTATTTTATTGTTCTCGCGTTTTCATTTTTTTTCCCGAAAAAAAAGGTCGAAGTACTTGAATATATTTGGCGCCGGTTACTAAAATTTCTTAGAAACTTGAGTAAAACGTTTGGAAAGGCTCGGGGACTTCTAAACAGTTTTGGAATTATTTTTCTCCGTTTTGAATTAAATGCTAATGAACCGAAGTATCATTGAAGAGGGGAGGAAGGTTTTCGAAGGTCGTCTGACACAAATTGGGTTTTTTTTTCCTTGGGTATGTATGTGGTGTTTGAGGTTTATTATGACACGAATACAATGTTAATACGAGGGATCGGTTTTTCCCTTGTATTTTTTTATAGATCACCGTTTTTAACAATAATCCTTTAATCAAGTTAGGTTAAGTTTGATTTATGGGTTTCTTTTTCGGTGTGTGTGGGGTGAATGGTTGAAAAAAATATGAGAGGCTCGTCCAGCCTCTCACATATTTTTCATCCTGCTCCACTCATCCTAAGTGATACAGTCAAACCTCGCTATAACGAACCCCTGTTTAACGAATTCCTCGATTTAACGAATTTTTTTCCGGGATCTTGCGCTAGGAACGAATTTACATGTTAATTAACCTCCCTTTAACGAAGGAAAAAATGAACAACACCTCAATATAACGAATTTAAAAATTTCGAAAATGCCAAAAAAAAAGCGGTTTTTGATTAAAAATCCGTTAATTTTTTTTTCTTTATCGAAATATCTCTTTCTACGTTAAAGTGATGAAACATTCAAGCAGTTTTCAATTGGCTCTCCGGGCTTTCGAGGATACTCCAGATGAAGCTTTTCGGCAAATCAATCAGTGGGAGGCCGAATACCTCCAAAAGAAAAGAAATGCATCGGTGCAGACTGGAATAACCCAATTTTTTTTCCCCGTTAAATAATTTCGTGAGTAAAAAAAATTGTTTTTCCAAAAACCCTCGATATAACGAAATTTTTTTACCGCCCCTCTATATAGCGAACACCCCCTTTAACGAATCCCTCGACATAACGAATTTTTTCCCGGGATTATCAAATTCGTTATAGCGAGGTTGGACTGTATTATCAAAATTTAAATGCTACCTTAGCACTGTATTATTCATTTAAGTTTCAAATTTGATTCCACTGGAATTGTGAAACGTGATTTGATTTTTTGAGCACCTTAAAATCGTTTCCCAAGATTGCTGAGTCCAATGAAATGTCCTGGGCCAATCGCCGAATCCCCGACTCAGCGATTGGCACAGGACATTTCATTGGGCTTGATTGGCCCAGGACATTTCATGGGGCCTGATTGGCCCCAGGACATTTTATTGGGCTTGATTGACCCAGGACATTTCATGGGGCCTGATTGGCCCCAGGACATTTTATTGGGCTTGTTTGGCCCAGGACATTTCATTGGGCTTGATTGGCCCAGGACATTTCATGGGGCCTGATTGGCCCAGGACACTTCATTGGGCTTGATTGGCCCAGGACACTTCATTAGTGATGGACGACAATGCAAGGATTGCTTGTTTGCCTCAACGTTTTGCGTTGAAACAAATGAAGACTCAAGGCAATTCAAGGCAATGAATTAAAAAAATATATCGAACGAGGCAAAGAACAATTCTAGCAAAGTTGCGGAAACTTATGAAAACGTGTGAACGGCTTTCCTGAAGGAAAACCCCAAAACAGAAATCTTGTAAGCTCTAAATTATTGAAAAAATAAAATATTTACCTTTAATTTTCATTTTTAAAACATTTTTCCATATATTTTGTTTTAATTTTTTGTTTACAAACTTTGCCGGACATTTTAAAAAGTGGCAGAAGAACAAAAAGCCTTCTGCTCAAAGCATTGCGATTTTTCATTGCCTTGAGAACATTTTTACAAGGCGATGCAAACCTTGCATTGCCTTGCGTTGAATCCATCACTACACTTCATTGGGCTTGATTGGCCCAAAACATTTCATTGGGCTTGATTGGCACAGGACATTTCATTGGGCCTGATTGGCCCAGGACATTTCATTGGCCCTGATTGGCCCAGGACATTTCATTGGGCTTGATTGGCCCAGGACATTTCATGGGGCCTGATTGGCCCCAGGACATTTTATTGGGCTTGATTGGCCCAGGACATTTCATGGGGCCTGATTGGCCCCAGGACATTTTATTGGGCTTGTTTGGCCCAGGACATTTCATTGGGCTTGATTGGCCCAGGACATTTCATGGGGCCTGATTGGCCCAGGACACTTCATTGGGCTTGATTGGCCCAGGACATTTCATTCGGCCTGATTGGCCCAGGACATTCCATTGGGCTTGATTGGCCCAGGACACTTCATTGGGCTTGATTGGCACAGGACATTTCATTGGGCCTGATTGGCCCAGGACATTTCATTGGCCCTGATTGGCACAGGACATTTCATTGGTCCTGATTGGCCTAGGAAATTTTATTTGTTAACTTTCAAAAGTATAAATCAGATACAAAAATTACAAATCAGTCATCTTTTATATATTTTTTCAGTGTTGCCAACATAGGCTTACAAAACTCAACACACCCCCCCAATTTCTTAATCTTTTATCCCTTTACAAAATTAGAAATTGCTTAAATCATCTAATCTTAAATCTAAAAAAAAACAAAACAAATAAATCTGAAAATTTGTGAAACCAAAATCGAAGAACAAAATCTTATCGAGATCCACATTATCAGGAACTTAATAAATCAAAATCGAAATATCAGAATAAAATAAAAAACTAGAATCAAAAACTAGAATCAATATCGAGATCAACAAAAACATGAGTCATAAAAGAGAGAAAAAAAAAAACTATCGAATATCAATCAAATCCTGTATCAACATCAAATTAGATGCAAACTTAGAAACCTGAACACTCTTCATCATCATCGGGCAAACCACAACTTTTAGCTTTATGTCCCTTTTTCTTACATTTAAAACAAACATCATTTTCAAACTCCTGCCTTCTTTGACATTTATCAATCAGGTGCCCTTCTTTTTTACAAAATCTACACTTATCTGGGACTTTAACAATTTTCAACGCACATGGATCATACTTTCTATCATTGTCATTATTAACTGGCTGCGATGTAACTCTATTCTCTTCTATTATCAAACGACTATGTAATTCAATAATGGTTTTCCGAGAGTCTGGGGTTGAATCCCACGCCGTCTTGAATCCATTGTAATCTTCCGGCAAACCTTCAATAATCTTTGTAAGAAACATCTGATCTGAAATGTGCTCTCCCATCTGTCTTAATTTATCCCGAATACTTTCCAATTCAGCTATATAACTCGACACTGACTTGTCCTTTAATTCCAATTTCATGAACTGAGAGTTTAACATGTGCACTGATACATTACTTTTTAATTCATAAACAGAGCATAATTTTGTCCAAATCTCATAAGCGGTATTACAACCCAAAATATAACCTAACGGTATCTCTTCTAAACGACGAACTATCATTGCACGAGATTCTAAATCCTTTTCCTTAAAATCTTTCCACGACTGTTCATAGACTTGCTTTCTCTTCTTTGATCCGTCATCATTAAATTCCGATGGTTTTTGTTCATTTCCATTAACATAATCAATTAACTCCTTGTGTTCTAACGCTATCATCATCGTAAATTTCCAAACATTCCAATTATTATTTTTACTGTCACCTCGTAACTTTAGAACATTTCCTTTACATTCACTCACATGTGTCGTTGCCATATTACGTAAACTGACGTAACCTCTAAATCGATCAATATCTTTGCAATCCTTGCAATCTCAGCAATTTAATTTGATCATCTAATTAAACGATAACTCTAACTAGCAAAATACTTCGCTTAAGAACCTGACTGGGCCTCATAACCTGTTAACTTTCAAAAGTATAAATCAGATACAAAAATTACAAATCAGTCATCTTTTATATATTTTTTCAGTGTTGCCAACATAGGCTTACAAAACTCAACATTATTGACCCAGGACATTTCATTGGCCCTGATTGACCTAGGACATTTCATTGGCCCTGATTGACCTAGGACATTTCATTGGCCCTGATTGACCTAGGACATTTCATTGGCCCTGATTGACCTAGGACATTTCATTGGCCCTGATTGACCTAGGACATTTCATTGGCCCGGGACATTGCATTGGACTCAGTCTGTGAAATTACACCGACACAGTGATCGGCTGCAGCCAATTATTGTAAAAAGACGCATATATTTATTGAATTTAAACATCGTACAAAATTTTGAGTGAACCAAAATTCATCTTGATCCACTCATCCCAAGTTGTATTATCAAAATTTAAATGCTATGGTTAGTATTTACGCCAGGTTGATTCCTGTAATGCAGGCAAAGGTTCTTCCCAGTCTAGCTAAAGTAGTCAAAGCCCTTGAAAAAAGATTTCGGCTGAAAATATAATTGGAGCCAAAAATCCGAGAGGATCAAAGATTTGAGAAGTTTTGAACAAGACTTCTTTTTTTTTTTCAAAGAAAAAATAATCTTCATAGTTTTAAAAAAAATTAAACTCCTGGATCGAATCGAACCGGACTGACATTTTTTTTTTCCGCCAAGTTTTAATGAATGAAGAAATTATCAAAAAACGGACTTCGGTTTAATTTGAAAATGAAGTCGTCAGTTTTATACTCCAATTTGTAGTAATTGCTAAAATTGGCATTGTTATGCTCTTTCTTTTTTTTTTCACTGATCGAACCGTAGCAATTTCGATTCGTATTGGAATTTCTCTCTCTCTCTCTTTCTCTCTTCACCCGGTTATTGAACTTAATAGGTTAACGTTAAATCTATGGGGGTGGGTCTTAGTTTTAATATACAGAAAAAATCCATGGGAAACGGTTTATGGTGATGAAGTGACTCATTCCTTTATTTTAACCTAAATCGGTGCAAAGGGAGACATTTAAAAAAAAAAATCCGTGGGCTTTGAAAAATAACGAGCCACCGTTCAGAAAAAATTTTTAATTCATGAAAAAGATAAAAAACGATAGGCGTGGATCACCAATCCTTGATACGACCGTGTGGTGGTGTTCACCTTATAGCACCACACGACAATACCTTTCACATGGATAATCAACGCGAAACGGGCGTAACTCCCATTTTAATTTTTTTTTTCCTAAGAGCCTTGGCATCTTAGGCGCTTAACTACTTTCGGTTCAATTTTTCTTTCTTTATTAAAAAGATTCTCCTTTCTAAAAATGAGCATTGCAAAAGTGTGCCATGTTAAATAATGTATATGGTTCAGTTTTTTGTTTTGTAAATAAGTCGGATTATTAATCTAAATCATTGATGATTAATAATTTGTCTTCAAGATTAATTGGAATTTTTAAATCGGGGGGAAAAAATATTTTTTCATTCAGTCTTTAGGTTTAGATAGAACATTATAATACTTGGGCGACAACTTTGCTCATATTCTCTTCGAAAAAATATTTTTTCCTGAAAACATTTTTTAATTCCACGACATGAAAAAGAATAATTTTTTAAAACCCCTTTGACCTCCCCTTTCCTCTTTACGCCCCTGGGCGCAACGGAATCTACATATCACTCCAATATCCCAAATTGATATTATAAAAAATTAAATGACGCGAAATCAATTCGTTTAATTAATCAAATGGATCCAAGTAGAGAAATCGTTGGCTTTTCCCCCCTTGAAAAATAATGAAAAGGGGGATTGAAAAAAAAAAAAAACATTAAACAAATATGAAATGAATAAAAGAACTCAAAGCGAATTATTTTCTTCTGTTTGACTTCTCCATAAAATTCAGCTCAATGTCAGATGATGATAATAATAATAATTCTGGACCTGAGAAATCAATGGGCTTCTTTTTTTAAAAATATGTTAATGAAACTTTTTTTCGCAATATGACGCCACTTTAATATTTATACAAGCATCATTGAGCATATCTCGCTGCGATGATTCCCGACAAAGATTCCAGATGTTTGTCGTCGTCGATTTGTTGACAAAAAGAAAACGATAAAAAGACATTTAATACAATTTTCGTTACAATTACAGATAAATAGTTCTCTCATTCTCATCCCATTTAAAGGTATTATTTACGTTTGGTAACAAAAGGAATTTCTTCTTGAAAAAAAAAAAAGGAAATCGAAAACGATTTTTAGCAAAACGGTCCATTAAGTTTCAACGACAAACATTTTTTTTGGATTTTTATTCAGTTTCTTTTATCTTTTTTTTCCCTCCCCGACATTTAAATCGGGTCACGTCACTACCGGTAGGAAAATATTTACGGTAGTCGGACGTTTCCGATTTTTGTTTTTTCGGAGATTGATTTTAGTTTGGAAGGATTAAGTAGTCAAGTTGGTTTTAATTATTTAAGGGGAGATATGGCAATGGGCCTAGGTTCGATTGTGGATTAGTTTCTTACTGATTCTAAAACGCAGGTTTACGCAGGTTTCAATATGGTTTTCCTCCAATAAAACGAATTAATTTTTTTCTCAGCCGACTGTTGAAATTCTGAACAAAGTTATTCGACTATGAAGATTCTGAAAAAAAACTTGTTCGACTATTGGAGTACTGAAAAAAATTGTTCGACTAAAAAAATTTTTGAAAAAGTTAATTGACTATAAAGATTTTAAGAAAAAGTTGTTCGACTATTGAAATTCTAAGAACACTTGTTGGATTATTAAAATACTCAAAAAACTTGGTTCGACTAAAAAAATTTTGAAAAAAGTTATTCGACTATAAAGATTCTGAGAAAAAGTTGTTCGACTATAAAGATTCTGTGAAAAAGTTGTTCGACTATGAAGATTCTGAGAAAAAGTTGTTCGACTATAAAGATACTGAGAAAAAGTTGTTCGACTATAAAGATACTGAGAAAAAGTTGTTCTACTATAAAGATACTGAGAAAAAGTTGTTCGACTATAAAGATACTGAGAAAAAGTTGTTCGACTATAAAGATTCTGAGAAAAAGTTGTTCGACTATAAAGATTCTGAGAAAAAGTTGTTCTACTATAAAGATTCTGAGAAAAAGTTGTTCGACTATAAAGATTCTGAGAAAAAGTTGTTCTACTATAAAGATACTGAGAAAAAGTTGTTCTACTATAAAGATACTGAGAAAAAGTTGTTCGACTATAAAGATACTGAGAAAAAGTTGTTCGACTATAAAGATACTGAGAAAAAGTTGTTCGACTATAAAGATTCTGAGAAAAAGTTGTTCGACTGAAAGATTCTGAGAAAAAGTTGTTTGACTCTAAAGATTCTGAGAAAAAGTTGTTCGACTATAAAGATACTGAGAAAAAGTTGTTCGACTATAAAGATTCTGAGAAAAAGTTGTTCGACTATTAAGATTCTGAGAAAAAGTTGTTCGGCTATTGAAATTCTAAGAACACTTGTTGGACTATTAAAATACTGAAAACAATTCTACTAAAAAAATTTTTGAAAAAAGTTAATTGACTATAAAGATTCTGAGAAAAATCTCTTAAAGCCAGTACATGCTAGAACATCTAAAAAAAATAAAAATTTGGCCGGAAAATCTTTAAGTTTTAAAAAGTTCCTGAGGAGTCGTTATTTCCCCCCTGTGTAGACTCTAAAGTCCCAAAAATTGGAGGAGAAATCGAGTTATTATTTAAACGATGATCGATTTAGTTAATTTAATGCATTACTAATTTAAATATTTTTTTTCTTTTCAGGTAAGTTGACATTTCATATTTTAAAAGGGATCTTCAGGATCAGTGCATGCGGTAAGATTTTTTCGTAAAAATTTGGCCTTTTCGAAAAATCCTGAATAACTGAAAATTTTGAAGTTTTAGAAATTTTCCTTCGATAAATGAATTTTTTTTTTTTTAAGTTTAGTCAAAGGTGAATTCTTTTGGAATTTTTGGAAATTTTTATCATAAAATTTTTTTGCTAATCTTCAGCTTCGAATGTCTTTAATTTTCTTTGGTTCATGATTTTTAATTAATTTTTCCTATCATTATTTTATTTTTAATCTTACAATCCGAATTTTATGAATTATGCATTAATCATTAACCAAACGAAAAAATAAATGCTCGATATTATTATTTTATCCATTCATTAAAAACATGAGTCACACTTTTTAAATAATAATCATCGGTTTCGGTCGGTCTCATTTTAGGCGAAAAAGAAAAAAAAAATTATTATTCAGAGATATTTTTGCATGATTCATCCCACTAAAGAAATTCTCGAGGCGTATCGCATTCCATAATCTTACCAAAGAAACAAAACTTTTTTGATAAATATTAACTTTTTTTAAAAAAAAAAAAGCTTCTCGTATTTTTTTTTTACCCTAAAGCCACATCATCGATTAACGAAATGAAAATAAATCTTAATCTATTTACAATCCCCGATACAATAAATCGGTTTTACACTGAATAAATATTTCATGATATGTTGAATGTGTAATGAAGGATCGTTGGAATGAGAAGAGTTTTTATTATAGGGGGCTGGGAAACAGGGAGGCGAACACACACACAAAAAAAAAGGAGGGGGCTAATATCAATCATATTTCTAAAGTTGAAAAAGTTTTTTTTTAATCATTTTTATGCATTTTCGATGTCGATTTTTTTTGACGTATTTTCATCCCGCACTTATAGAATTCGTAGAGATGAGCTAAAAAGAAGGAAAACATTAGCACATGTGGTGCGATATGGTTTGTTATTGTGGGATGTTCAACGCCCCTATATTGCCTTTTGTATTTGGGTGACAGTCCACAATAAATTAACCTAATTTAAGGCGAACCCACCAGGGGGGGTTTGTGCGTACGTGTGGATGACCTTGACTTTGTCTGTCAAAATAAAAGGAGGCACCCGTTTATCAATTCCGGTCAATTTATTTCAATTGTTTAGGAAAAATCTGTTTTCGACAGGAGAATTTCCCCTCTTAAAAAAAAATCTTAATGCGGGTTGAAATCAAAGCTTTGTTAATCTAATTAAAAGGGTATAAATATATATTTTTAATATTTATATATACAGGAATATATCTCGGGTGTATCATCCCTTAAATAGGGGATGTAAACCGTGACCGTAACAAAAGAACATAGGCAATAAATTATTCCAAGTATAGACTCACACACATGGTGGTTTAACGGACAAGAATAGATAGTACCCCAATACCCCCCTTTGTCATATCCATGTAAACACCATTAATTTAACAATTTTGGATTTTATGGGTCCATCTTCAACAGGGGTGGATTGGGGGTTTATCCGAAAACTGATTTACTGAATGAGATTTTTGATGTTTCCGCACAGACCGTCCCTGATTCTTCATTCACTTTTAGCTTTTAAGATATTAATTCTATTTTTTTTAAAGGGGATGCTTTCTTTTGACCTTTAAAAAGACCCTTAATAAATACGGTGTTAGGGGATGCTCCAACGGCCTATCACAATATACCTATTCTTTTCCCGGAGTCAATTTTTCAAATATTTTAACAAAGTAAAATTTATTGCATCTGTACTCGGTTGTTTTGTCGGATATCAAACGTGAAATTTCACATTTTTTAACAGATATGTTTTTTCTTTTTTTTTGATATTATTCGGTTGTCTGGCTGGCTGGCTGGCTGGCTGTGTTTTTTTTTTTTAAGATTCCCGGGGGATTTTCACCCGGTTAGTATGTGAACTTTTGGCCCCTTTGATAAAAGTCAGCGTGAGTTTATTAGAAAGGTTTGAGATTGTCTGCTTGGTTTAAGAAGAAGGGATTTTGATGAGGGATTTTTGAGTTTGGGCAGTTGGTTTTGTGGTGTCGAATTTTTTCGGACTGAATGTCTTTTTTTGGAATTTTTTTAGAGTTTTAGAAGTCAAACTTGGTCCCTTTTTCTGAACTAAATCCTTTAAGGTTGCTGTTTTTGCCTAGAATCTGTAAAAGTCTAGAAGATTCGCTGAACTAGAGGAAATCATCATTAGATTGGTCCGACTAGAAAAAATCATCAGAAAATTAGCTCAACTAGAGGAAGTCGTCATTAGATTCGTTTGACTAGTAAAATCTTCAGAAGATTTGTTCGACTAGAAAAATCATCAGAAGATTTGTTCGCCTAGAAAAATCATAAGAAGATTTGTTCGACTAGCAAAAATCATCAGAAGATTTGTTCGCCTAGAAAAATCATCAGAAGATTTGTTCGACTAGCAAAAATCATCAGAAGATTCGTTCGACTAGCAAAAATCATCAGAAGATTTGTTCGACTAGCGAAAATCATCAGAAGATTTGTTCGACTAGAAAAAGTCATCAGAAGATTTATTCCACTAGAAAAAATCATCAGAAGATTTGTTCGACTAGCAAAAATCATCAGAAGATTTGTTCGACTAGAAAAAATCATCAGAAGATTTGTT
Organism: Liposcelis brunnea; assembly: GCA_023512825.1. Classification (NCBI taxonomy): domain Eukaryota; kingdom Metazoa; phylum Arthropoda; class Insecta; order Psocodea; family Liposcelididae; genus Liposcelis; species Liposcelis brunnea. The sequence goes on from CM042069.1 coordinate 8,291,611, forward strand.
CGTCTAAAAAAAATCATCAGAAGATTTGTTCGACAAAAAAATCATAAGATGATTTGTTTGACTAGAAAAATTATCAGAAGATTTGTTCGGCAAGAAAAATCATCAGAAGATTTATTCGACAAGAAAAATCATCAGAAGATTTGTTCGACTAGAAAAAATCATCAGAAGATTTGTTCAACAAAAAAATCATCAGATGATTTGTTTGACTAGAAAAATCATCAGAAGATTTGTTCGGCAAGAAAAATCATCAGAAGATTTGTTCGACAAAAAAATCATCAGAAGATTTGTTCGACTAGAAAAATCATCAAAAGATTTGTTCGACTAGAAAAATTATCAGTAGATTTGTTCGACTAGAAAAAATCATCAGAAGATTTGTTCGACAAGAAAAATCATCGGAAGATTTGTTCGACAAAAAAAATCATCAGAAGATTCGTTCGACTAGAAAAAATCGTCAGAAGATTTGTTTGACTAGAAAAAATCATCATTACATTTGTTTGACTAGAAAAAATCATCAAATTCACAAGATATTTCCCTAACGTAACCTCACGATATTCTAAATCAACGGAAAACCAAACAGACATGAATATTTCAAAAAATATTGCGGAAGGGAAATTCAACTCAAACGATCAAGAACCAGCTTTCATTAAATTTACAAGGATCGCCTCCGAGAAACATTCAACACACGCGCCGTCGCGCGTCCAGATCGGAAAGTTCGAAACACACGCTTTTCTAAAAACAACAACAAAAAAAAAGTCATTACCAAAGAATACCAGGAGAGACGTAATGATTGCATGTGTTGTCTTTTGACCGCGGATGTTGGCAATCAAACTTTTACAACTTTCAGTGACGTTATTAATGATTCTGGACAGGAGAAGAAAAAAAAAACGAGCCCAACAACAAGAAAAAAAAACAGACTTTTGCGTGTTTTCCCATTTAAGATCCAATCGTTTTTCAAATCCGAGGTGTCAAGAATCGGTCTCGTGGGATTTTTGCGCCTTTTAATCGAATCCTAAAAACCTTTTCAGTCATTGTCATCTCTCCCCCACCATTAATTACTCTTGATGTACGTGCATCATGCTTTTCCATCAAAAAAATCAAACAAAAACCCATTCACCGCCTCCATTTATTTTTTTTTTATCATAGGTCAGGTTCCCCCTTTGGTGTCTTTTATCCGGTTTCCGTACCTGGGAAACCTTCAAGAACATTAAAAAAAAAATTTATATAAAACAATAGGGCATTGTTAAGAAACATGCACCTGTAATTATATTGATCAAATATATCGATTGGGAAAAAACAAATAAGGTTTATCAAAATTATTTCCCTTCGCGAAGACCACCTGAACCTGTTTTTTTTTATTTATTTTAATACGGCACGGTTTGCTGATGATATCTGACCATAACACATCGATGCGTGGTTTCTATCCATTTTTTTTTTAGGAGTTACGTCAGAAGAAATCTTCGTTGGAAGTCGCTAATAATTACAATGATTAGAAACGTTTCGAAAAATTGTTTTAATACCCGATTTCGTATCGACACCCTTTAATTTCACCGTTTGAGGACCTCGACATTTTTTTTTTTTTACTCTCTTCGATTAAAATCAAACAACGAGGGCGGCACTTTCGATTGATTAATTTCCTTCGATATGCCTTAAGGTCATTCGGGCAAGCCCAGTTTTACTCCCAGTGCGATATTCGCTATAATTTCACTTTTTATTTATTTTAATCGGCAGTAGTTTTGTTTGATTTTCATTTTGTTGTCGAGAATTGATCATTTTTTGCGTAGAAATGAGAAAAATTGAGGGTCAATGGTTTTGAGCAGAATCAATTTTTCTGAACAAAAGCAATTACTCCAAATTTTAAAAAAATTTTGAAAAAAAGTTGGTCAAAAATTAAAAAAAAAAATTGATTAAAAATTTAAAAAAAAAATTGGTTAAAAATTTTAAAAAAAATTGGTTAAAAATTTTGAAAAAAAAATTGGTTAAAAATTTTGGAAAAAAAATTGGTTAAAAATTTTGAAAAAAAAATTGGTTAAAAATTTTGAAAAAAAAATTGGTTAAAAATTTTGAAAAAAAAAATTGGTTAAAAATTTAAAAAAAAATTGGTTAAAAATTTAAAAAAAAAATTGGTTAAAAATTTTGAAAAAAAAAATTGGTTAAAAATTTTGAAAAAAAATTGGTTAAAAATTTAAAAATTGGGAAGGTTTAAAATCTCTAAAAAGTCCTCATTTTTTCCCTGAGAAAATCTTATCGTTCCAAAAATTTGAAAACTAAGTTTGATTATGAGTTTTAAATATTTACACGATTTTCTCATCAATTTTTTTTCTTATTTTGAAAAAATTCTCAAACTGTTGAAAAAGTATTATTTACGCGTCACAAGTAGGTAGCACAAAAAAATTTCTTTCAAAAAAAAATTCCCATCTCACCATGCCTTCCCGATTAAGTAATATTCCGGAACTCCGCAATAAATTGACGCATTTTTATTAAATTTTAATCAAAATAAAAAATTTCGAAATTTAAATAAAACCTTCAAAACAAAAATCTTTTGATAATTGATTTATATTAAAATAGTAAGAAGTCATTGGAACATTAGATCGCCATACGAGTCTCAGACCGCGCGGGTTTTTTATTATTACACCCCTGCTGTTTCCCGAACCGGTATTGAAACTTAATTGATGGAATAATTCAAACCGGCAGCGGCACCCAGTCCCCAAAAAAACGGGGCATTTTTCTGATTGACTATTCAATAGAAAACAAATTTTAATATTCGCAAACATTCTTACAAAAAAAATATCCAAAAGCTTTAAAATCCAGATGTAGGCCTACGGGGTGTTTACGTTAAGGATGTTACCCGAGTTTCTTTTCCTTTTATCTACCTTAGAAGATTCCTTAAGGGCGTTTAAAAAAATGTTTAAAAAACATCTTTTCAATCTTTTCAAATACAGTTGCAATAATTTTAATCAGGGTCGGGCTGGTTCTTTCAAGCCAAAAAAATCAAGAGCTTCTTTTAAAGTTTTAATTTTCTTTAGAAAAAAAATTCACTCACATTATAAGAAGACCGCGCGAAGTATTGGTCGGTCCATAAACAGCCTGTCTTCTTAGAATGCGGGCGAATTTTTTTTATGTTGAAAAACTAAATTAGTGTAAGGGGCGCAACGGAATTTGCCAAATACAGTCCGGTCCTGATTTCAACAAAACGCAAGTTTAATTTTTTTTTCAGGGGAGGCTTTTTTTTTTTTTTTGCGGCGAACCTTGGGTAAACCGTCATCTGTCGTTTTTAACACAATAAACGGGTTTTCCCTTGATTCCAATTGTTTCTTTTGTTTATTTTCTAGATATCAAACGGAATTCCATTACTCAGATAAGGGTAACCGCGCTCCACTTTATTTTCCTCCGAATGCTTTAATCCTTTCTTTTGTCGATTTCGTCTTAGCTTCGGGGTCTTTTTTTCCCCCCCTCGTCTAATAACTATTTACCGAGAGATAATTTCCTTTTTTTTTCGGTTAAAAGCATTCCCCCCCCCCAAAAAAAAATTGCGCTAAATTCCTGAGAATTTCTTTTTGTAACCGTCACGTGGAAGCTTTTATTTTTTAAGATTATTATTTACGTAACGAAGTCGATTAGATAAATACAATAAATGTTAATCATCCTGGCCCCGAAATTAAGGTTTGCACGAAAACCAGATAAGACATTGAAATCCCTCCGAAAGTTTTTTTTTCCCCTCCTTTTTTAAATAATTACAGGTACACGCATTAAAATCAGTAATTGGATGGGCTAATGGCAGCTATCTCGTTACGTCGTCACGTATATTTCCATTCCGTTTGAGCACTTGGCCAACTCACTGCCTGTTTAATCAGGTTTGATGGGAAATGAAGCGTTTGCGTGGTTCAGCTTTTTTCTATTTTCGTTTTTTTTAAATAAAAGAAGGAGGCCTAAATCGAATCAATCAAGTTTAAGAGAAGGATAAAAAAAAAACGCATGCGCGGCGTTGGAACCTTTAACTAGAGCTGCAAAAAGAACATGGACCACCACGGGGTATTACAGTTCGAATTAGACCACACACATTACTAAAAGCCCGAATATTGCTTATGCTTATTATTAAAGTCAAGGAGGGCATATTGCGTTAACGATATGAAACCCTGATTAGCAGGTTCATGAAGAGGAAGAGATTTTCTTTTATAGAATATTCAATCAGTGATTATTAAAGACGGGCAGTTAAGGAAAGACCCGCAGGCGGGCGCTGTCGATTAGTTATGTCCGATTCTCAGACATCAGTGATCGAACTTAATTTTATCCCAAATTTTTAGGACTTTTTCATTCTGGCACTTTAAAAACCAAATTTCATGTTTTCGGGTTTTCAGAAATTATGTGACAGATTTTCTAGATGATAGAAGCAGTCGTGGAATCAAGGTAGATCGTTTGCTTATGTAATTTTGAGATCAGAGATAAAACTTGGTCCTTTTTCCTGTAAAAATCCTTTTTTTTTAAAAATAAACTCTTTAAAAATTACTATTTTTACAGAAAATGTGTTGAAGTCCCTATTTTCACAAACCGTGAAAAATTGGTGCTAACTTTCTTTGCAAAGAAAATCTTTTAAGAATTTTTAGCTTTCAAAATTTTTTTTTAAAAAAATTGATTTAAATTTATTTGACATGAAAAAATTATCGAAAGATTTTGGTCAACAAGAAAAATATAACAAAAGATTCGAAAAATCCATAACAGAATTCTGAAAAAAGTTGTTCGATTATTAAAATTCTAAAAAAAGGTGTTCGACTATAAAAATTCTCAAAAAATTTGTTTGACTATTAAAAATCTGAAAAAACTTGTTCGACTGTTAAAGTTCTGGAAAAAGTTATTCGACTAAGAAAACTTGAAAAAAGTTATTAGACTAAGGAAACTTGAAAAAAGTTATTAGACTAAGGAAACTTGAAAAAAGTTATTCTACTAAGAAAACTTGAAAAAAGTAGTTCGACTGTAAAAATTTTCAAAAAAGTTGTTTGACTGTAAAAATTCTCAATAAAGTTGTTCGACTGTAAAAATTCTCAAAAAAGTTGTTCGACTGTAAAAATTCTCAAAAAAGTTGTTTGATTGTAAAAATTCTCAAAAAAGTTGTTCGACTGTAAAAATTCTCAAAAAAGTAGTTCGACTATAAAAATTCTGAAAAGCCCGGGACCCGGGACTATGAAAATTCAAAAAAATTTGTCCACAGTCACTCCTTAAAGATTTTTTATAAATAAAAAAATACAGATGGGGCCATTTTTAAAAATAAATTTATTCTGATTATTTTCTCTAATTCATTGTCCTCCCAGGCTCTTGGGCAATGACTCCAGCATCTCCATCTCCCCCTTCTTTGGTTTGTCTAAAAGCAAGAATCTATTATTTTTTTCAAAAATCTTCTTCGACTGTTAGAGTTCTAAAAAAAGTTTTGAGTATTTAGACCGAGGTCCATCGAAAAACGTGAGGCACAAAGTTACCCCGGTTTACCGTAAACTTTTCTATCCAATATCAAGATTCTCAAAAGCCGAATTTTTGTAATCTAATCTCCTGACCTATAAGAACATGAGAAAATTTTAATCTTGGTACCATGCCAATGATTCCTTCTGTCATCGTTATTCTTGAATAATGCACTTCTTCGGTTCATGCTGGGTGTGCTTTATTTTTTTTGTGAATAACGAAAAAAATCCGGCCAAGGATTTTGTCTTGCACGTAAACAAGACAACGAATCGGGCTTGGTCGTGAAATGTTATTTGATCAAATGATCATCTTTTATTTTTTGACGAAAACCTTTCTGTTTCGGTTCCATTTGTTTCAAATCTTTTAAAAACTAAATGGGGGAACTCGGTGTCATCAACGGATATAACATCTGACTTTTATCAAATAAAAGGGGAAAAAAAAATTAGTTACAAATTTTTAAGGTACGATTTTTGTGACTCGAACAGATGTTTCTCGGTTTCCATTTCCTTGTTTGTTGTTTTGTCAAAAATAATTGAGTTGTTTCGATTTGTTTCTTTTTTTTGTGCATCCCGAAATCATTTCCTTTAATTTGTAACCTTATCTGGGGTTTGCGTGAAAATACATTTTAAAATTCGAGATCGGTGTAGGAAAAAAAAACCAAGGGACAACGACTTCTGAGTAATAAAACGCGTACGTCGTAAACTAAAAGGTGAGGAACTATGAATTTCAACATCCTGGTTTTGATAAATCCCCACGGGATTCCCCTTTTTCCCAACGTAAGAAAACCTTCGGGTCCGCATGGGAATCCCATTGGATCCCCATCTTGTTTTATTCGGGTAAATGACAGTTATTCGAAACGGCGATTTGTCGCTTCTGGTATTTTGTCAAGCGTTTTTGGCAAGATGACTTTTTTTTCCCTCCTCCACCCCGTTTTTTTTACTTCCTGTATTAATCTCGGGTTTTGATTGATCAGGGACGAATGCATTTTATTAGAAAGGAAGCTGAAATGAAACAGGCACGCGATCCTTAGGGATGAAAATATAAGTGGGATTTGTATACGATAAACAGACATTAGAGAGAGAATGACAGATGACGATCCCGACAGCAATTTCGCTTGAGTTATATGTTTGGTTTATGTTATGGTCATTAATTTTTACTTAGGAGGTTTTTTTTTTCAAAAAGAACTTTTAATTAGCGATGATTGACGAATATGTTCTTTTTCGCTTTGTCGGCTCGTTGTTTTTTTTTCTGTTTTCCTTTGAAATCTTTTTAATCGGAGAAAATAAAAACGTCAAGGAGTTGCTCTCTGAATAAAGTTTTTATTTATTCGCAGTTTTGTAAAAGGGTTGCCAATTGAGAGTCTTTGCTTGAAATGTTTTGCAAGAGAAATATAAAGAATTATTTTTTGTGGACAAAATGCGTGCTGATATTCAACGTGAGAAATGAATTATAATGAAATTTTCACGTTTAGGAGACCAAGTATTGAATTTGCGCCGAATGTTCGATCATAAGATCCAATTTCAAGTATTAAATGATATATCTGGATTGTTTCCGCAATCGCTTCTGCCATCTAGAACTTTTGCAGTCAACATAGTGCCCGAGTTAATTTTATTTTCGCATTTTGGCTGAGTCCCTTTAAATTTGCTCCACTTGGTCGCTCATGAAATTTAATTTCAAGCATCAAATAATAGATCATACTTGTTTCTGCAATCGCTTCTGCCATCTAGAACTTTTGCAGTCAACATAGTGCCCAAGTTAATTTTATTTTCGCATTTTGGCTGAGTCCCTTTAAATTTGCTCCACTTGGTCGCTCATGAAATTTAATTTCAAGCATTAAATAATAGATCTGACTTGTTTCTGCAATCGCTTCTGTTGTCTAGAGCTTTTGCAGACGATATGGTTCCTCAGAAAAAGCTGTAGGCTGCGGAAGCGACATCAATAACACGGCGAATCATTTCTACACTTTCAGATTTTACTTATTTTTAACGAATAACATTCCCTAATAGATGTCTTTATGTACAGGTTGAACTGCAAGATAGTTAGATGCGTATTTTTAAGGAACCAGGTGTGCAAAAGTTCTAGAAAAAAGAAGCGACCGTGGAACCAAAGCAGATCGCTTGCTTCGCGTTCAATATAAATTTATTTTAGTAGGCAAATCACCCAAATTAAATTTTTAATGCTTTTTCAAGCACAGAAATGGCCAGAAACACGTACTTCGGGGTGCAAAAGTTCTAGATCGCAGAAGCGATCGTGGAACCAGATCAGATCGTTTCGTTGTCATTCGACATTATATTATTTTAGTAATCGGTTCGCCCAAATTAATTTTTTAACGCTTTAAAATCAATCTTTGAAGCAAAAGCGATTGCGGGAAAAAATCAGATCGTTTATTTAAGATTAAATTTTAATGTGTTTTGATTCGCAATTTTCCCAAATTAAAAATTTCTAGAACTGAGCATTTTGCAAAACTCCTGCATGATTTCGGATATTGCGGTTGATAATAATCGATATCCCTGCGAATTAGCAAATTACCTTTTCCCCCTGCAGTTTACAGTTGCAGCTGTCCTTTTTTGAACATCGTCATTCTAGCTTCGATATAACACATTTAAAAGGAAAGTTGAAAACTAATCAAACTTAGGCGACGAAATGGAAAACGATTCCCAAGCACAAAACGGAATAGAAAACGGAAATGCTAATACGTTCCCCCCACTTTAACATATTACATGTAAAGATCAAATTAGAAAAGAAGAAGAGAAGCGTTCCTCGATATGATCTCCTGTCTTTCTTCGCTGTATTTCCTCTGTCACTTCATACAAAAGAGTGTTAAAAAGGGTGAAAATTGTCTCTTACTCTCTCACGGGGGAGAATATAGAAAGGAGGAGGAAAACGAAACGCAATTATAGATCGACTGAATCCAACCTCCCCAGGGACAAGTATCGTCAAATTCCTACAGGAGACAAAGCCAAACGATTAATTTTCCCTATTTTAATTTGATAATCATTCCTCGGTTCTATTATAATGATCCGGTTTTCTCTTCTTCCTCGAGATGACGTCATTGTCAAAAAAATCTAAATCGATTTTTTTTTACTATAAAAAAACTTGCCTCGTAAATTTTAGAATTTATGAACTTGGGCATGAAATTTAGGCACAATAGTGTTTTGTCATTTTTTTTTATAATTTTTATGATCTTATATCAATTTTTATTTCGTGTCCGATGTTTTTTCTTTTTCGAAAAAAAGTGATAAATTTTGCATGGGAAAAGTTTTTAGGGATAAAAAGGTTCTTAGAAACATTTAATACAAGCTCACGGTCCAAAGAACATCACAGTGTTCACGACATGAATTTCTGAACGAGTTTTCTCTTTTTTTTTTTTGTCTCTAGCCAAGCTTTTTCCTCTCATGAACCTTATATGTTAATCCAAAGGGAGAAAAAGCAGAAGAGCGGGCGGCAACTTTTACGTACTCTTAAAATTTTTTTAACGTTTTCACGGATTATTAACCTCTTATTATTTTCAAAGCTAAAAGCTATTCGGGGATGGGGAATTACAGCGGCGGACTGGTCGGTAAATTCAAGGGCTGTGGCCTCTTGAACTGCCGGCGAAAAATGGTGGTTTGATTTTTAGAGTTTTGAACTTCAAGTGAGATGAAACCATGACTTGAATAAAATAACTATGAAAAGTGAATTTGAGAAAAAAAATTATCAAAATATTTGTCGGACAAGAAAAAGTTATTTAAAAATTTATTTGAGATGAGAAAATTATCAAATGATTTGTTCGACTTGAGAAAATCATGAAAAGATTTGTTTGACTTGAGAAAATCATCAAATGATTTGTTTGACTGGAGAAAATTATCAAATGATTTGTTCAACTTGAGAAAATTATCAAATGATTTGTTCGACATGAGAAAATCATCAAATCATTTGTTCGACTTGAGAAAATGATCAATTGATTTGTTCGACTTGAGAAAATTATCAATTGATTTGTTCGACTTGAAAAAATTATCAAATGATTTGTTCGACTTGAGAAAATTATCAAATGATTTGTTCGACATGAGAAAATTATCAAATCATTTGTTCGACTTGAGAAAATTATCAAATCATTTGTTCGATAGAGGGAAATTATCAAATGATTTGTTCGACTTGAGAAAATTATCAAATGATTTGTTCGACTTGAGAAAGTCATCAAATCATTTGTTCGACTTGAGAAAATCATTGATTTGTTCGACAACTGAAAATTATTTAACTTGTTTGACAACGTAAAATTATTAAAAGATAAAATCTTGACTTATTTATGAACAAAAAATTTTTTCATAGTTTGTTAAACTTAAGAATGATTTTAAAAATTTTTTCACAGCACTTGCAACTTCCTCAAGTTTAAGCCAAATCCGAATCCTCCAATCCGCCTCTGTTAACCTCGCATATTTTACATATTCATATACGAACCAGATGTGACTTTCCGTATCCGGAAATATTGTCAGTCAAAGGGACAAAACGGTCGCGAATCAATTCGGGGATGGAGAGAGGGGTGATCGCGTTTACATGAAACCCCCTCCCGAATGAATTTTAATTAAACTCTGAGAAATTTCAGCAATAAATAAATTTAGTAAATCGGTTGTTGTCGACAGATGATCGAACGAAAACAGGAAGGCCGGTGTCATACGTTTGTCTTTTTACTCGGCTTCGTTTATTAATTAAACGGGGAGGTAAAACGTTTTAAACCCTTTTTTTTCCCAAAGAGGGGGAAATAGTTTTCCTCCTATTAGTTAGCTTCGTTTCGCTACAATGGAAATCAGTAATTTTCTCACAGATGGAGCCGATGCCTCAGAGATCACGTTTTTAATAAATTTAAGCAATACTGGGAAAATGATAATAATTGGGACGTGAGTTTTGACTCAATTTTTCAAAGCTAAAACTGATTCGTCACGTAAAATCCCCCCGGTTCCGATTCTACAAAACTTATAACACAAAACAACGTGTCACAACCGATCTGGTAGATCACACTTCTTTATGCATGACTACCGAGTTTTAAATATTCAACTTTTTTTCGGGGGATTTTTTTTTTTTATTATTCAGAAATTAAATCCCGCTCTCACTTTAATTAACTTTTTTTTTTATTAGGAGATAAAAAGGAACGTTTATACAGTATTCGGTTAGTCATGATAGGTTTCAACGAGGTATTAAGAAAAATTGTTGATATTGTTGACCCTTGTGCTTTTTTTTCGAAAAACAAAAAAGTTGGAACTTTCCCGGAAAAGCTGTAGCGGAAATGTGACGTAAAAAGTTACCTCTAGCGCAAAAATGTAGGGTGTGAGGTTTTTATGAATCATTATGCGGTTTATTTGAATGTTGAAAACGTGGAAACCGACTTCGATTTGTTATTGTAAGATTTCCTTTTTTTTTTTTTCGGGAAATATTGAAATGTTTTTTGAATTATTCATTTTATATTTAGAAAAAATAATCCTGGTTTAACAATTAAAAATTTAAAAAAGGGCGAGGGATCGTCGAGTATTTTTTTTTAGTTTCCTGGAACAATAAGGTTTATTTCAATGAGAAATTTTGTATTTGGGAGTGTCGGCGGTGAAGAAAGTTTGATGTTTAATGCTAAGTAAAGGATTCGTTTTGTTTCCAGGAATGCTTCTGCTATCTAGAACTTTTGCAGGTAGGGTGGTTCCTTGATTGTATGATTTTGTTCGTTTAACTGTTCATGTCGTACTTTTAAGAATTATTTTTTGGTTTGAGTGAAGTCTTTCAAAGGTTGGTGTCGTAATTATTTGTTGCTTTTCTTAAAAAGGTTGATTTGAGAAGTAACAATTCCTTCAAGCAGGAACCATACCGTCTGCAAAAGTTCTAGACTGCAGAAACAGTTCGGGAAACACGTCAGATCTTGAAATCAGCTCGTGAAGTTTAATTTTATGAAACGCCGATCGGCGCAAATTTAATTTTTGAAGTAAAAATTTGAAAAATTTGAATTTTTCCCAAAATAGATTTTTGTAAAAATTTTGATTTTTTGAAAAACTTTGCATGTGGGGTATCGTTGGATGTGCCTTAAGCTAGAAAATTTGATTTTCTAAATTGTTTTGTCCAACTCCTGAAAGCAGAAGACCTCATAAATCTGAGATCCTCATAATTCATCCGTTTACAAAAAAAAATCCTCTCATACTTTATCCGAATCCATAATATTGTGATGACATTAGATTGGCGTTAAAAATTAATGTTTAAATTATGGGTTTTCCGCATTTATGGTCGTCTCACCTCGTTGCTAACCGTGAATAATGTCAATCGGATTGGCAGATCTATTTATACTGGAACCGTCACAAAATCAATGTCCCCTCTTTTTTTTTTGTGTTCCTCAAATCAGCTGAACTTCGCCTTTTTTTTAACAAAAGGGACTTTGTAAAGAGAAAAGAAACACGATCTTCGCCGGCAAATTAATTAGAAATAGAATCGTATTATACATTACAAGCCATTTTTCGTGTTCGGTTGTATTTAACACAGATTTCAATTGAAAATAATTTTGGTATCATTTTGGTATTTGCAACGTCATGGTGGCCTTGTGACCACCCGCGTCTACGACATATCCCCTTATTAAACAGAGGCGTCGTTTCTTTAATTTTCACGAAAAAATCCTTCAGCTTGAGCTAATGATTTTTTTATTTTGAAAAATTTATACTTCGTTAATCATTCCGGGGACGTGGAATGGAGTTAAACATGTGGTTGATGATTTTAGCCTTGGGAAATTGCACGCCCCTCATGAATAACCCGCCACTGTGAGAGACATCCTCGTAAGGCCGTATTGTCTTTGTGAGCGAAAGAATGTTTGGATTACCTTGTTGAAGTAGCGACTGGATGTTAAAAAAATTAGGGGAGTATACGTTACGTCACTTTCTTTTAAAATTTCGAATCGTAAATCAAATGGGAACTCGATGAAATTCACGCTGCATTTTGACTCAGCTGCTCTTTTTTTTTTTTTTGACATTCGAACCCAAAACAAATTCATTGTTGCGGTTTAAGGAAAAAATATCCTTTTAAGAATCATCCCCTATTGGAATTCTTCGTTTCTATTATTTATACAAAAGAAACTTCTTGAAAAATCAAAAAGTTGAAAATCATATTTCTCTCGTAATAAAAAGAATATTAAATTGTTTGGAACAGGTGAGGGTTGGGGGTTTTTATGGAGGGATTTCGGTGTGAGATTCAATGAGGTGGGATTTTGGGGCCAGGCCAGAACTGGTAGCCCGTATTTCTATCATTGTGACAAGTCATATGGGATTTTTTGATCTTTAGGGGTGCCCCCTTGAAGTCACACTCTTCTTTTTTTATATACAGAAATTTTTATTATGTTTTCAATATTTATTTTTAAATTGATTCGGAATCGTTGAACCTGAAAAGTGGGAACTGTAATGAAATCAAAAGGTGGAATTCGTGTTTATGTCAAACGGTTAAGGAAAATATTTCGACATGTGTAATTTGAAATTGAATTTATGTGTGAGGTATTGGAGGAAGATATCGAACTTGGTTAATGTTTTCCGTAAAAATTTTTTATTTTTACAAGTTGTGATGATTTTATGGAAAATGTTTTTTTTCTGGAAGGAAAAGTTGTTCAGAATTTTTCAGGTGTCAAAATGTTTTTTAGAATTTTTTTTCTAAAATTTTACCTAAACTTTTTTATGCTTCTGGAGGTTTATTTAGATTTTTTTTTGAATTTTTTCCCTTGAGAAATGGAACGAATTTTTATGAATATTCTCCCTTGAAAAAATTGTGAAAGTATTTGTTCGACTAAAAGAAATTATCAAAAAAATTGTTCAACTAGAAAAAAATGATCAAGAGATTTGTTCAACTACAAGAAATTATTAAATGATTTGTTCGACTAGGAAAAATTATCAAAACATTTGTTCGACTACAAGATTTTATCAAAACATTTGTTCGACTAGGAAAAATTATCAAAACATTTGTTCGACTACAAGAAATTATCAAAACATTTGTTCGACTACAAGAAATTATCAAAACATTTGTTCAACTACAAGAAATTATCAAAACATTTGTTCAACTACAAGAAATTATCAAAACATTTGTTCAACTACAAGAAATTATCAAAACATTTGTTCGACTACAAGAAATTATCAAAACTTTTGTTCGACTACAAGAAATTATCAAAACATTTGTTCGACTACAAGAAATTATCAAAAGAATTGTCTCACTAGGAAAAATCATCACAAGATTTGTCCGACTAAGAAAAATCATCACAAGATTTGTTCGACTAGGAAAAATTAAAACAAGATTTGTTCAACTACAAGAAATTATCAAAAAATTTGTTCGACAAAAAAAATTTTACTATCATTCTAAGATTTGTTGGAAAAGAAAAATATTGAATGCATTTGGAAAACTAAAAAAATGGTCACAAAACTTTTTAAATTTCAATTAGCTGACTCTGACTCTGTTAGAACCACTCTGACGTCCTCTTTGCCCCTCTTTGTGGCCCCTTTAGCCATGCCAGAAAATTCTGATCGCAAATTTAAAATTTTCAAATTCGATGAAATTATTATTTCACATCATTTCTCTCTTGAAAATTTTCAATCATGATTATTATAGTAAATTATAATAAAACTAGCAATTCCACTATTACCTAAAGATTTTATTATGTGACAAAATCTAATTTAGGGATTGATCGGACTATTTACAAACACGAAATTAAACAACGAAGCTTTTATTTAACAAAAATGCTCGTTTCACTCGCACGTCTCATTTCATGTTAAATCGACTTCGAACAAGGAATCCCAAACTTAATAAGTGCTTTTTAGAAAGATTTATTTGTCAGCCGAAAATTCGACGGAGAATTGAGGACAACCTGAGTAAAAACGAAGGAAGAAATGTGTTTTGTTTAAACCAGCCACAGGAATCCCTTAACAAATTTACTTTCCAAAAATGATCTTTTCAATTTTTCATCCCTAAATCTGAAGATGCATTTTTAAGGGTCGGAGACAAACGACACGCTCAGGACTTATTTAACCGCCCCAGGAATAAAAAAATAAAAAAAAATAAAACCGCGACCCTAACCATGCAATATTTTTATGTTATCTCGCCCCCGTGCATTATTAAAGAAAAGAAAAAGAGAGAGGAGAGGGAAAAAAATAAGAAAAATAGCTACATACCATGCATTTTCAATGCACTTTCCCTGTACTCGCCCCCTCTGCGACTTGATGACTTACCCTTGCGTAATCTAAAAGTCGGACCGTTTATTGCTTTTTTTTCTTCTCGAGGCTCGTGCCATTTGTCAGTAAAAATATCATCTCTTTCCCCAACGATTACTTATATTTTTTTATGCACTTAAAATATTTAGATTAAAGTATCCCAAAATGAAATTGTAGTGTTTCCGGTTGATTTGTGGGATGTGTGACCGCCTGATTTTGACAGATTTTTTTTCCCAACCCTTAATACGATCTCCCTCGCGCGGTATCATCTTCGTATCTTGTCTATTTTTTAAAAGGGGATTTTCGAAGATGACTCACGTTACTGATTTCTTTTTTATGACGAATGGGGAAGAGAGTTCGAAGGTGATAACAAATTGTCGCATTTCTAATTAGTACTAAATCCCCTCTCTCCCGTTCCTTATTCCGATACAAATTAACTCGAGGATAATTAATGATTAACAAATGGGGGTTGAAATGAATGAGCTTTATAACATATGTCCAATTTAAATGACGCGTGAAATGGTTTTTGAAAAAATATGTCTCCATGTGTTCGAAATATTTTGTAAATTTTTCAAGAAACGAAAGGAAGAAACGTCGAGGGGTTGAAAAGTATAGAAAGCGCGTTCGTCACGAGTTAAAATAAACAAATAAATAACAATTATTTGGAGAAAATAGATGATACGAGTTAGAAAACAAAGTAACGGAAGTTAGAGTAACTCTTTAACAAAGAACAACTAAAACACAAACTATTAAACTATGTTACGTTTCCTAAGGGAGCTTGGTGAGTTAAAACTCTCGTCGTCATTGACAACGGGAGGTTTTGTATATTTATGGATTGTTTTACTGACGCAAATTTCGGGAAATGATTTTTTAGCGTAAGCTTACGAATTTCTGATCGTACAGGATTGAATTTTTAGGGCCTGAGTCGAATGTCTTAAATTGATATTTAAGCTTCTAACTTGAAAATCTTTGAACTTGCTCCAGTTAGCTCTCTACTAATGGCATTAGGATGATGTAAGAGAACTGTTGTCAGTTATTCCAGCAATGCTTCTCTTATCGATGCTCATTGCAAACAGTGAGAATGAAAAGTATACTAGTAACTCGATGTTAAAATAAAATTTGCAGAATATTAGGGTATGTCCAGGAAATCTCGTGTAGAGCGCATCCCGAACGCTAGGATAAGAGGAATTATGGAGGCTCCGCTACCAATTACCGAGGACATTAAAACAAAGCAGTTAGGGTGGTTCGGACCGTCCAAAGAATGGCAGAGTTTAGAATCCCCAAGCAAGTGTTTATATGGCAGCTTCTGGGGAGGGGGAGACAGGGTTGACTGAGAGCTAGTTGGAGGAAATGAGGGCCTACAACTTGGGGGAAGAGGACTGTCTGAACCGGGAAGAATGGCGCTTGGGAGTCGACGTCATTGTGCTGATTTTTGAGCTTCTAGTTCGGAAACCTTTGAGTTTGCTCCAATTAGCTCTTTGCTAATATCATCTCAATGATGAAAAGAAATTATTTTCAGTTATTCCGACAACGCTTCTATTGTCGATACTCATTGCAAGCACTTTGGTTCCTCGAAATTTTTTAAAATCGAAAACTTATGAATTTCTGATCGTACATACTACAAGCAGTAAGTAATTTTATTGGATTCTGCCTTACCATTTATGGAATTGAATTTTGAGGGCTTTATTCTCAATTTCTGAACAAGCTTAAATTGATATTTAAGCTTTCTACTTGGAAATCTTTGAACTTGCTTCCATTAGCTCTTTACTAATGACATTAGAATAATAAAAGAGAACTATTGTCAGTTATTCCAGCAATGCTTCTCTTATCGATAGCCGTCGCACACACTGTCATTCCTTAAATTCCGTAAAAATCGTGAGTATACCCCTACCTCGTTCAAATTAATAGCTTTAAAAGTTTTAACCGTTGAAATTAGTATCCTGCTACTCAATAAAGAGTCTCATTCAGTTTTTTCTGCCCTACAGCTCATTGGAATTGAATTTTACCTTTATAGCCACTTCCTTTTATACAATATACTCACAATAATCGAAATGGCTAGCAGCAAACACGTGACACTAAAATTATTCCCTTATGGGACTACCTCAGTAGTTACGCTAACCTCAAACCATAATAACAGATATACATACTAATCACTACTTTGGTCGAATTAATAAAATTTTTTATTATAATCATTACCATTTTGATAAACCGTTTCCTAATTACATACAGTTTACCATTAAAAGGGTTTCCCTATTGTTCCCAACGACAGTTTACCAGTCTATTTACCTGCGGTTTCAGTTAAATATTTACGCTTCGAGTACTGCGGAGTTGACACGAGATTAGTCATTTTCCCACATTAACAACAAAAAAAAAATATAAAATAACTTCCCTCCCCTCTTTTCCATCTCTATCCCTTTGAACATCAAGGAGGAAAATTATCTGAAATTGAAATACGATGTCAAAGTATTTTATTATTTTTTTTTTTTTCCTTTTTTTAACCCCGGTTTTTTCCGGTTCAGGAATAAGTTGTAGTCGTCTGTTCTTTGTGCGACATCGTCGCGACGGGGTTTTTATTTTTTTTTACTTTCGAGCTCCATAGAGTGAGGAAGTGTTGTGGTAGCCTCAAAAATGAAATTTGGCCAAACCTTTTTTTGCCGGGAAATGACGAGAAATAACAGTGAAAATGTTTTTTTTTTTACTGTAAACCGAACGAGCCAGGGCAACGGAAATTGGCTACTGCCTTCTTCAGGAAGGGGGAAAACTGTTACTTTAATATCAAGACTATCCGGCCAAATTTAAGGCTTTGGCAGGGTCAAAACAAGGCCAAATTTAGAGTTTTTGGAAATTATCTCGAAAACGGCCCTAATGATTTTTTTTATTTTTATTTTGGAGATACCTGGCCCTATTTGGAACAACTTTTCCCTTTGAAATATTTCTGTAAAAAATCGCGCTCCCCAGAAAATCCGGAAAAACTGAAAATTTTACGTTTTACCGACAGCGCCGACATGGGACTCGATTTCGACTGAAAAATGGTCAGGGATTTCAAATTTTCGGTCCATTTATGATTTGAAGGCAACGCTGCCAAGTTTAGAACAAATTCGCAGCTTTGGCAGGGCCAAATAAGGCCAAATTTAGAGTTTTCGGGAATTTTCTCGAAAACACGGCTCGAACGATTTTTTTCATTTTTTTTGTGTGAAGATACCTGACTCTATAAAAAACAACTTTTCCCTTTAACATTTTTCCGTAAAAAAATCGCCTTCCCCGGAAAATCCGGAAAAACTGAAAATTTTTAAGTTTTACCGTCAGGGCCGACATGGGACTCGATTTCGACTGAAAAATGGTCGAGGATTTCAAATTTTAGGTTCATTTTGTGATTTGAAGGCAACCCTGCCAAGTTTAGAACTTTGGCAGGGCCAAAAAAGGCCAAACAATGAACTTCAAAGATTTTTTTTAAAAACTGCTCTAACGATTTTTCTTATTTTTTGTGTGAACATTTCTGACCCTATTTGGAACAATTTTTCCCTTTGGCGAAAAATCCGGAAAACCCGAAAATTTGAAAGTTTACAGAGAGAGCTGATAAGGGATTCAATTGTCGGGAATTTTATATTTTCGGTCCATTTTCTAATTTCAAGCCAACCCCCAACCCCCTCATTTTCCCCCCGGACTGCTGTGACACCAAAATTTTTTCCATTGTCTTTGGACCTTTCCGTCTTTATGAGACACAGGTTGCACCGGTAAAAGCCGGTGTGGTGCTGAATATTTTATAGGCTGACCCTCGCGGGAGCATCCACGATAATAAGAGGAGCGAGAACTTTTGTACTTTTCACTTTTTTTGTAACAGAATCCAACCATGTAATCCCTTTTTCTGATAGTTTTTTCAATTTTTTAACTGACTGCGGATCCTAGTTTTTTTTTAGATTTACTAAGAATAAATATTCGGAGTACTTGCAAAAGAATTTAGCCAAAATCCCTAAAACGGGTGATGATTTTATCAATCCCCGTGACAGGGTTTTTAAGATTAGGCTAAGGGAATAATTCTAGTATCACGTGTTTTTGCTGCTAGCCATTTTGATTATTGTACAAGAGGAAATGGCTATAAATGCACTCAAAGAAGCATCAATTTTTTAGAAGATTTTGGCAAGTCATGAGAGAGCCCGAAGGCGATATCCTCAAGCCCGGATTTAACCAAAGATCTCCCAGTTAAAAGCTTCAAAACTGGAACGTTCTGATGCGTTCCTCCGTTCTTGAATTTTTCCAATAAAAGAAAAATTCCATTGGGACCCTAAGAAGACGGGCCGCTTACGAACTTATCAATAAATCACTCGGTCTTCTTAGGGTGCGAGTGAATTTTTTCCATCAGTGAAAATCGAACCTGTAGAAGTTTTGCACCATCACTTCAAATTTTTTGCTCAAAGAAGAATTAATCGTTATTTCAGGGATATTAACCTCTTTTCCTCGTCTGGTCACCATAAAATCATTCTTTTCCTCTAAACGCCATCCTTTCACTTCTAAACTTAAATCGATTTTTTTCCCATTCATAGTGAATTATCGATTCCATGCCACGGAATCTAATAACAATCCTTGTGAGAGCATCTTTATCCCGTAAATCATGATTCAGGTATTTCCATTACCTCGAGACGCTACTACCTTTTTGTTTATTTTATTTGTTTGTTTATAACATGAGGCGGGTGCGCGCGCTTTCGAAAAAAAAAAAATTAGATCAGGTAATAAAACAAGAACTATATATGGACGGGCTATTAAATGTATCGTCTATATGATGAATAGTAAGCTATTGTAATAATAGTCAATGTTTACATGCTGGCGTGGTGTGTGTATGGATTAGAACAATAGACGGGTCATACCTGGGCAGTGGCTTGATAGTGCTCAGTCAATCAACATTCCTTCAAGGCCGTTTCTCGTTTTTAAATGCAATAAACTGATTTTTTTTCTTCAACTTTGTTATAAAAATTTCTGCTCGGGATATTTCGCTGGTCCAAAATAATTTTGTGCTATGAACGAGTGTCAACCTGAAACTCCAAATTATTTTTGACCAGCGAGTTTTTTTAAAAAAGCTAATTTTATTCAGTAGCGGCGATTAGGGGGGGCCACAGCGAAGAGAGAAATGGGCTCACCGTGGAATTTTTATTTCTGGCGACGTTCCTGTTTATTGTTTTGCATTCATCTTGAAGAAAACCATTTATTCTTTTTTTTCAATTTCAGTGAAAATGAATAAAAGTCAAGTTTGTATACAAAGTGGGAGGTTTCTTTTGATGTATCGAATGAATTATGTTGTGGTGAGTTAGTATGAAACCGCACACGGCACACACGGGCAGCACACACAAAACCTGCAACACCCCGGGGTCATTGTTGCGCGGGACAGAACAAAAAAAAATTTACGTTTTTCGAAAGAATGCCATTCGTTTGCGTGGGCTATTAAAAAATCCTCTGAGCGAAATCATCGATATTTACTCTCGCGCAAACGGTTTGCACTTTTTGGACCTCAATATTAAAGGGATCCATTTCCACTGCGCAGGTTTCAAGCTAAACATATGGTCTTGGTGCTAGGAGATGGAACTCTTTAATATTGAGGCAATTTCTATTCCCTTATTCTTTCCGAAATGTTTTGACAGGACACAATCGAATATCCTTTTGTGCCACACGAGAAAACCGTCTACTAAGTTTCCAAACCATGACCCTATAATAACATTCCCTGTTAAAACCGCGAGGGATTCACAGTGAGCTATTATGATTAGGCGTTCCGTTAGGCTTGTGCCCTTGTGAAGTTGAGTCGTAGGGAAAAAGAAAAGATTTTTGACAAAGACTTTTTGGAGTTTACTGAAACGGTTGCATTGTTGTTGGATTTTTTTTTTTCCTTTTTCTTTCTCCCTTTCTTGATTTCCGTTTTTCGATTTTTCAATCTTCGGAGAGTATTTTTGTTAACCCAACCATATTTAGTAGGCTAAATAGCAGAGGATTGAGGTTTAAAGTTTCTTCTTTAAAAGGCGCTTCTCTTATCGATAGCGGTTGCACATACTATGATTCCTTAAATTCCGTAAAAATCGTGAGTGTACCCCTAACTCGATCAAATTAAACGGTTTAAGGGTCAATCCCTTAAGAAAATTATGAAATGATTTGTTCAACTTGAGAAAATTATCAAATGATTTGTTCGACTTGAGAAAATTATCAAATGATTTGTTCAACTTGAGAAAATTATCAAATGATTTGTTCAACTTGAGAAAATTATCAAATGATTTGTTCGACTTGAGAAAATTATCAAATGATTTGTTCGACTTGAGAAAATTATCAAATGATTTGTTCGACTTGAGAAAATTATCAAATGATTTGTTCGACTTGAGAAAATTATCAAACCATTTGTTCGACATGAGAAAATTATTAAAAGATTTGTTCGACTTGAGAAAATTATCAAATGATTTGTTCGACTTGAGAAAATTATCAAACCATTTGTTCGACATGAGAAAATTATTAAAAGATTTGTTCGACATGAGAAAATTATCAAATGATTTGTTCGACTTGAGAAAATTATCAAACCATTTGTTCGACATGAGAAAATTATCAAATGATTTGTTCGACTTGAGAAAATTATCAAATGATTTGTTCGACTTGAGAAAATTATCAAATGATTTGTTCGACTTGAGAAAATTATCAAATGATTTGTTCGACTTGAGAAAATTATTAAAAGATTTGTTCGACATGAGAAAATTATCAAATGATTTGTTCGACTTGAGAAAATTATCAAATGATTTGTTCGACATGAGAAAATTATCAAATCATTTGTTTGACATGAGAAAATCATCAAATCATTTGTTCGACATGAGAAAATTATTAAATCATTTGTTCGACATGAGAAAATTATCAAGTGATTTGTTCAACGTGAGAAAATTATCAAACCATTTGTTCGACATGAGAAAATTATCAAATGATTTGTTCGACATGAGAAAATCATCAAATGATTTGTTCGACATGAGAAAATCATCAAATCATTTGTTCGACATGAGAAAATTATTAAATCATTTGTTCGACATGAGAAAATTATCAAGTGATTTGTTCAACATGAGAAAATTATCAAACCATTTGTTCGACATGAGAAAATTATAAAATGATTTGTTCGACATGAGAAAATTATCAAATCATTTGTTCGACATGAGAAAATTATTAAATCATTTGTTCGACATGAGAAAATTATCAAGTGATTTGTTCAACATGAGAAAATTATCAAACCATTTGTTCGACATGAGAAAATTATCAAATGATTTGTTCGACATGAGAAAATCATCAAATCATTTGTTCTACATGAGAAAATTATTAAATCATTTGTTCGACATGAGAAAATTATCAAGTGATTTGTTCAACGTGAGAAAATTATCAAATGATTTGTTCAACTTGAGAAAAATATCAAATGATTTGTTCAACTTGAGAAAATCATCAAGAGATTTGTTCGACTTGAGAAAATCATCAAGAGATTTGTTCGACTTGAAAAAATCATCAAATCATTTGTTCGACTTAAGAAAATGTTACAACGGAACATGTTACGTAACATGTTACACATGAATTTCCTCCCTTAGACGATTACACTGCAGCTCAGAAATAAATCGCCGAAGGCTAAGCGATGTATCTTGTACATCTCAATAGTTGAGATAAAATAACTGAACCACCCTGTACATATTGTTTTTGAAAATAACTTGACTCAAAAGGCATTTCTTCGACATCTAAAAAGTTTCACACAGAAGGTTTCACCCTTTCGTAAAGCTCGAGGGGACAGTTTTCCTACTGTTTTCCTAGTTTTGGAATCAAATTTTGAGTTGCCTTTGGCTCCTCTCCACGCCGCAGATGCACCGAGACCTTAAAGAAGGAAAGAGATAGAAAACGGAGACAAGGGGAAGAGGCGGACGGGGGAAACGGGGGTCTAAGGAAACTTGGTTAATCAGAGTTCCTTATGATCGCTCATGTGGAAACCTTTTGTATATGCGGCCTTTTGCTTAATGAAACTCTTCATTGTTTCTTCTACGAATTCCGAAATATCTCATCCTTTAAGCAGGATTCTTCCTAATTTTTTTTTTTTCGTTTAATGAAAGAAAAATCGTGCGCATGACCTTGACAAACATTTTTTCATCTCATTTGGCCAGTCAATCAATCATTCATTTGTATATAGTAGATTATGTCAGAACTCGTTTAGGTGTTTGCTTACATGATGAATGATCTTTGTTTTAGTTTAATACGTTTGTCATGTCAGTTATTTCAAATCGTAGACGCAAGGACATCAAGGCCCTTTGTACACGCTGGACAATCAAAATGGCCGACGAAAGAATTATTTAAAATTTTTTTGTAACAAATAATCGCGCAAGGATTTTTTTTTTTTTTTTTGATGAATCTTAAGAATAAATGCGTGACATGAATATGAAAAAAAATATACAAATCTCACGATTTGGGATGACGAATGAGGTTAAAAGATATGACCAAAACTATCAAGTTTCGCTTTTGTTTTTTTAATTAAAATATATAACTTTTTTTTTTGAGAGAGAGCCCCGTAGCGTGTATTTGCGGAGATGATGATATTTTTGTGGCGGATCACCTTGGGAAATCTTCTAAGCATTCCAATATGTGAGAGTTAAATCGGTCACGCTTTTTAAAATATCAAATTTAGGGTGAGAAGGGTGGAAAGGATAAGGAAGGTTAATATGATCCAAGCGATTTTAAAATATTCAAGGATGTATATGAGATAAGTTCTCGGAGCGTTGTTTGTCATCATTAACTTTGAAAAGCTTTTCTTTTTTATAATTCAGTTCTTGAATTTTTCTTGTCTTTTGGAATTTCCTCAGCTTAAAAGGTTTTTCCATTTTTCTTATATATAAATACGAAAATACCCAAGCTGGGATTCGAGTTAAGTCCTCGGAAGATATCTTGACTCCTGAAATGGGAATTATTTAAAATTCCTTTTCAGCGGGGGAGACGGGTTTCACTTATGGGCACGGGTTCAAATGTAATTCCCATTCCGGGGACTGTAAAAGGAGCTTAAACTCTCAACCAATATGTGGCCGATTGTTGTTTGATGCTGCGAATACAGATTTTCCCAGATGCCATTTCCCGGTAATAGGTTTTCTCTTCTTCCTTCATAGTTTTTCTTGCGAGTGATAAACTTATTTTCTCTCCGCTTTGCCCGAATGTCAAGGCTGCCGGGAATGAGATTTATGGGACTACAACATGTGGACGGATCACAGTTCTACGAACACCAACACCATTCGGTCATTTGTCATTATTATTAGTTCCTTTTGTCATTATCCCTCAGGACTATCTTTCCCCTTGCTCGCTTTTTTATTGCAATTTTTTTAAGAGATTGTGAGAGAGCTCGCGTGTCTTGTAAGATGGTTAATGGCCTTTACACCGAAATCAAATTCGTTTTATCGGGAGAAATACGAGTAGGGGGGAAACAAGGGCAGCGGAAGTGAATTTTAATAGATGAGTAGGAAAAAAAATTCAAGATCGAGACGAGACTCAAGTCTTGTGTCGGTCTCGAATCTTTACGAGATTTAAGTCTCGTCTCAGGGATGCTTAAGACCGAGACTGAGACAGACGGTCTCGCATTTTGAACGAGACAGATCTTGGTCTCGCAGGGATGGACGAGACAGATCTTGGTCTCGCAGGGATGGACGAGAAATTTATAGTTTTCGGGACTTTTCTCGAAAACGGCTTTAACGATTTTTTTCATTTTTGGTGTGGAGATACCTGACCCTATAAGGAACAACTTTTCCCTTTGGCATTTTCCCGTAAAAAATCGCCCTCCTCGGAAAATCTGGAAAAACCGAAAATTTTTAAGTTTTACTGACAGCGCCGACATGGGACTCGACTTCGACTAAAAAATGATCGGGGATTTTAAATTTTCGGTTCATTTTGTGATTTGAAGGCAATCATGCCAAGTTTAGAACTTTGGCCAGGCCAAAAAAGGCCGAACAAGGAATTTTCAAAGATTTTCTCGAAAACGGCTTTAACGATTTTTCTTATTTTTTGTGTGAAGATACCTGACCCTCTAAGGAACAACTTTTCCCTTTGGCAATTTTTCGTTAAAATTCGGCCTTTCCGAAAAATCCTGAAAAACTGAAAATTTTGAAGTTTTACAAATAGCTATGATATGGGACTCGATTTCGACTAATTAATAGTTAGGGATTTTAAATTTTAGGCCCATTTCCTGATTTCAAGCCATCCCCCAACCGAGCGAGAAAGTGAGTAGTCCTCCCCGGACTGCTCTTCCCCTAGTTTTTAAATTCAAAGCTTTCCAAACAAAATCTGTATCTCAAAACATGCATATCACGATGCCCCTTAAAAATTCGTCACTCGCTCTCCCTATTTCGCATTCATAACCCCGTTCGATCTCTGTCCATGAGAAAAAATGTACATCGGTCATAGACCTATTTCAAAAAAAAAAAAAAATCCTTAAAAAAATTTCTAAGGAATGACATTGCGACATCGGAACAAATAATATCAATTGAGCTACTGATCGTAATCTAAGTTATCTAGACGGGGCCCCTGTTATTCTTTTGACGCTAACACAATCACCACATATACAGTATATCATTTCACCTTCTTTTAATGTCAATTTGTATTTTAAAAAAATTGAAGTGGACCAGGTGGCACTGATCGAACAAAAAAAAAGAAAAAAAACGTCGGCGTTCGAAAATGACCTTAAGGGTAAATGCTAAACTACATATTCGAAACAAATAAAGATAAAAGAAGAACCTACGCTAATAACATATTTGAGCTGAAATGTTAGGACAGCCGGACAGGCAGAGCTCAAGGCATCAAATCTCCGTCTTTTCACGAAATCTCCATATTTTTTTTTTTCCATTATTACACACGGAGGAGGTATACAGGGGAATTCGATGACAACGTGAATTTGTATAACAGGTGCGGCAAATGTTTTTAACCAAATTGTAAAAGATTCCTGTCGCGAAATGATTTTTTCAATTCTCAGGCCGCGGTTACATTGCTCCAAAATTTTTTCGAAGCTTTGATCGGCTCAGAAATTCTTCCTACACTTGAGAGATACCCTTGTGACGTCATAAAGTGTCCCAAAAGGCCGTGGAAACAATTTCTGACCAATGTAACTTGTTTAAAAAAAATGAAGATGCTCATCGAACCCGTGACTTGTCGAAATTTCGAAGATCTCGCTGACAGGGTAGATAAATGTAAACACCAATCACTAAGGTGCGAAGCTGGCATTTCATTTCCATATAATTACCTCATTGTAATGGGCAGCATTTAGATTTACGGAGCTATCTCCTCCACAGATCAATTCATAAATGTAAATGCATCGAAATACCACTCACACAGAGCACACATCATTTCTTTCAGTTCACGTCAATCGTTTTCACTATTTTTTTTTCCTTTCCTGTTTTATGACTTGATTGATTGATTTTATTTTAGGCGAAGGCGGTCTCACGATTTTCTGCAAAAATAATTCACACCCCTTGAAATGAAATCTTTTTTTTTTTATGAAAAAGGGGACCAACTTAATTCTCACTCAGCAATGGGGGAGTGAGAATTAAATTGGTTTTTACTATTTTATAAAGTGACAACAAATCATAAAGAAAGGCAATAATAAGCTGTGTCAAAAGTAATGGGCCGGGAGGTTAGAAATCGATGAGGGTTGCAAGAGTGTACATCATTACTTTGGATTATGATTTTAATGAATCTTTAACGATTTTCACAGAGCCGTGTGAATACAAACCCCTTTCTGATAATTCTTCCGGAGTCTACCACTCATTTTTGGTAAGATTTGCTTCGACTGTCCATTTATTTTAAGTTTCAGATTAATAAAATGAAGCTGTTTTTAGTCCTCCCAACAATGCTTCTCTTATAGATACCCATTGCACACAGCATGATTCCTCAAAAAACAGATACTGCAAGGACACAAACATAATCCTCGTAAACAGATTTTCTTGGCCAGAAGTGGTTAAAAGCTCCAGAAAAATCTGATTTTGCCGGAACTTTACCGTAAAAACTCCTAATTTCATATCCGCTAGATCCTCTCTTTCCCTAATATTTTTTTATCTGCGCCCCTGATTTCAAAAATAATCAAAACATTTAAAAACTTGCTTGCCCAAAAATTGAACGAACAAATCTCACGTTTTAATCAAAGTAGTAAGCATACCCCCCCCTCGGTATAACTGGCCAAATACGGAAGAAAAACTTTTAAAAAAAACAGGGTCAAGAATGGCGTCTGCAACGATTTAAAATTCAAACTGAGAATTGAATACATTAATTGATTAAAGAGAAGTTTTTTTAAAAAAAACGAAACTGGTGAATTCAAGCAAACGTCTCAATTATATTTCTCTGAATGAATTAATTCTAAATATTTACATACGAGAAGGTGAAACAAAAAAAGTACCGCGGAGTGACAGGTTGTTATTATGTATGAATACTTTTTGACAGACCTTCAATTTACATCTTTCTAAGGTTAAAACTTGGCATACGAACATCAAATAATAACATCCTTTCTTGTTTCCTTTAATATTCCGTCATTTTTCATATAACCTAACCTAACCCGGTTACCGTAAACAAAAGCAAACTAGGGGAATAGCAGTCCGGGGAGGGCTACTCACTTTCTCTCTCTGTCGAGGTACCGATCTCTATGCTCTTTCTGGATCCGCTGTTGAGCATAGTAAAAGCTATTGAGTTCAGTTGGGGAGTTAAAGGAACTATAATCCGGGTTTATATAACTCCTTTAACAAGTACGACCAGACTTAAGTCTCGTCTCAGTCTTGGTCTCGTCCGTCCAAGTCTCGTCTCAGTCTCGGTCTCGTCCGTCTCAGTCTCACAGGGTGTCTATCAGTCCTGTAAATCCTATAAGTCCTATATTCATCCTATATTCTAAATTTGGTCCTATAAATCCTTTAAAGTCCTATATTTGCCCTATAAATTTATCTTGAGGCTTTAAGCAAGGACTCTAAAAGTCCCTTGAGATCCTTTTTAAAAATGATTCTTTAAAATTTGTGTCTCATGGTCTATGGATGCTTATTTTGATGATTTATTAATATTTTGCTACTTATTACTACTTGTTCGACTCTTAGAATTCTGAAAAAAATTGTTTGGCTGTTAAAATTCTTATAAATCTTGCAACAGAATCAAAGCAAAGGAGATTATTTCTTTAATTGATTGCTGTCATAGCTATTTAGTATGGTCGCATTAAGACGCTGGCTTAAAATTAAAACAAAAGCGTACAACATGGAAATTAAAATATGTTTCGTTTTCTTTTTTGTTCAAGGTGTTTGACAAAGGAACAGTTGGAGGTTGCTGGATGGATTGGAAATAGTCGGTAAGCTTCTTTTTTATTATTATTTTTAATGTAGAGCGCTGGGCAGTGGGTTTTTCTTCTTCAACATGGGAAACAAATTTTCTACAAAGCCTGTTGTAAATCATGAGGTGAGGAGAACTTTGAATTGTTGAGGCTTCGCAAGATAGTTTTGCCCTCGGCCCTGGCTTGGCCGGTGCAAAAAAGAATTTTTAAAAGTGATAAAACTTGGTATTAAAATTTGTCCTAAATTTCTGATTAAAAAGGACCTATAGTGTCCTGTAAATGTCCTATATTTTAAAATTGGATTTCTGGTAGACACCATGGACTCTCAGTCTCGTCCATCAAGTCTCGTCTCAGCCTCGTCTCGGTCTCGTCCGTCCAAGTCTCGTCTCAGTCTCGGTCTCGTACATCCAAGTCTCGTCTCGTCTCAGTCTCATTCTCGTCCATTTAAATCTCGTCTCAGGCTCGGTCTCGTCCATCCAAGTCTCGTCTCAGTCTCGGTCTCGTCCATTTAAATCTCGTCTCAGTCTCGGTCTCGTCCATTTAAGTCTCGTCTCAGTCTCAGTCTCGTCCATCAAGTCTCGTCTCAGCCTCGTCTCGGTCTCGTCCGTCAAGTCTCGTCTCAGTCTCGGTCTCGTCCATCCAAGTCTCGTCTCAGCCTCGTCTCGGTCTCGTCCGTCTCAGTCTCAGTCTCGTCCATCCAAGTCTCGTCTCAGCCTCGTCTCGGTCTCGTCCGTCTCAGTCTCAGTCTCGTCCATCCAAGTCTCGTCTCGTCTCAGTCTCGGTCTCGTCCATTTATGTCTCGTCTCAGTCTCGGTCTCGTCCATTTAAGTCTCGTCTCAGTCTCGGTCTCGTCCACCCATGTTTAGTCTCAGTCTCAATTTTTTTTTGCAAGTTTTGACTCAGGTCTCGGCTTCAATTTTTTTTGAGGTCTCTTCTCGGGTCTTGTCTCGGTCTCGTTCTCTTCTTGAAAGTTTCGAAGGTCTCGAGACTCGAAAGTCAAGTCTCTTCTTGTAAACATCATTTCTCATCTTTAAAAATATGAGTCAAAGGCGGATCCAGATGGGGGAACCACGGCGTCACATCTCCTCGGCTTCTTATGCCCTCCTCCCTTTAATCCTCCCTTGGAGAAATAAAAACCCCATAAAACAAAAAAAATTGACGTAAGGTTCGACTGCTTTACAAGAGATAAAATAATGGAACTCGTTGAAAAAAAAAGGACACGTGTTTTATGTGAAATCGAAAGAAACGGTTTCACATCATTGAAGTCATTTATATATCGAAAAAAAAAAAAAACTTCCAGCAGGCTACTTAAGTTGACAAGTATCTCGTTCCAGGACATTAGTTTCGCCCCCTTGCAGTTAAAGGTTGTGATGTCGGGTCGGTTTCTTCGAGACCAAAGAGAAGATGAAAAGCGATTTGCTCGACAAGATATTACCTGGTTTATTAATTATTTTAAATGGTATAAGATATCCCTTAAAGTTTCGTTTTATGGTCAATAGTGAAAAGTAAGTTTTCGTAATCCTTTGACCTGAAGATATAAAGTTTTTGATTTCTACGATGACAGAAATTGTAGTTAATGTTTCGGATTAATGAAAATGGGAAAGTGAAATTGAAAACTTTAGATAGGTAGATTAATTCTGGATGAATTTTCCTTTTGAAAAAAACCAGTGGCTTCTATCATCCCCCACCATCTTCGATAACGTGATAACTAGCGTAATTGAATCAGTATATCCCATCCCTGCTCAGGAAGTAATTGTCTTCACGATTAAATTTAATATAAGGCCTTACCTTTTGTTTCCCCCTGTCTCTCCTTCTTCAACCCTTTTAAATATGGAGGAAAAGAGAAATAAAACAGATTTTCAATACAAGAAGGGTTGTCGCCAGTTGAAACACATGGCTGAAACAATGAGTCACATTGAAGGGGATCCTCTTATTATATCGTGATCATTCTCAAACTTAATGACTTTTAAATCATGTATTAATATCGCCTTCATTTTTTTTTTTTGAAAAAAATTTTTACTCTGGCGACACCCACCGATATCACTTTATTTACATAACCGAAATCTAATTTTAAGTATAATTACATTCATCTTCATTTTCTCCCATTAATTTTAGTGTCTTTGCAGAGGGGTTGGAAAGGATCCCTTATACATACCGGATGCTCACTTAATGAGATTTGATTTCGGCTATATTCTTTTTTAATTATGGGGGAAAAAGAAAGGAAACGCACCACAAAAAGATAAATAAAAATGGTAAAGTTTTAAATTGCAATAAAACGGATAAGGCTCCCTTAGGCTTTGTTTCGATCCTATAAAAACATATTACCTTTGTTTTAAGGAATGTTTTATGGAATCGTCTCTTCGGGTGATTCTTTCATCACATTTCGTCTGCATCGGTAAATCGCTTCCGAGGGAATTGGCACATTTTAGGTGTGACTTATTTTAATGATGAGGAAAAAAAGACGGGAGTTGTCGTCCTGGAAAAAAACCCGCATCAGGTGTGATTCTCTTGGGGGAAATGTCAACCTCCATGTGGTCATGAAAATGACTCAGCTTATGTTTTTTTTTTTTCGTACGGGAATGTTGATTTTTCGTTTAGGCCTTTTTTCAACGAAGGTTGTAAGTTTTTATTGGGAAAGGAGAATATTAAAGCAAGTTTTCGTATTCATTGAATTGCGGGCGGGTGATGTTAGTTTTGCGACGTTTGGAATTTATAATAAAGAGGATGATTAAAAGTACGGGAGAAATTTTTGAATAAAAAATTGAACTTATGGCCAGTCTGCTCTTTTACAGCGAATTTGCTGCAGTGTATTCTGGGTTATTAGCATGAGCTTAATCATATGAAATCGTTTTCGGTGAAATTCTCGATGCTTCTGTTGCCGTTAGCTTTTGCGCACGGGGTGGTTCCACGAGATATTGTCCAAATGAAAAGTACAGCATTAACTCGATCAAGTTTAATATTTTAAAATGTTTCTTAATTGTAAGCGTTTCTAGTGTTGTTTTGAGTTCAGCAATCTTTCGACTTTTCGCCTCCTACAGCTCCTGTTTTCCCCGGTGAACTTGCTGCAGTGTACGGTGGATTATTAGTATAAGCATAAGCATATGAAACCGTTCTCGGTGAAACTCCAGATGCTTCTGCTATCCATAACTTTTGCAAGCAGAATAATTCCCAAAATTCCATCGTAATCAAAAATGTCAGTTATTTTTTTGCCAAAAACGACTATTCAGGACTGATTTGCTGCAGTTTACGCTGGATTATTAAGATGAGCACAATCTTATGAAACCGTTTTCGGTGAAATTCCCCATGCTTCTGTTGCCGTTAGCTTTTGCGCACGGGGTGGTTCCACCAGATTGTGTGTAAATAAAAAGTATAGCACTAACTCTGTCGAAATTAATATTTTAAAATGTTTAACCGCTGGAATTTTTTTCTGAATACAAAGTGTTTACAGTGTCGTATTGAGTACAGCAATCTTTCGACTTTCCGCCACCTGGAGCTTTATTTTCACTTCCCCGGTGAACTTGCTGCTATGTACGCTTCACTAGGAGTTGTAATACGATCCGATAAAACTATTTTCGGTTGTTGCAACAATGCTTCTGCTATCGATAACTTTTGCAAGCAGGATAATTGTCAAAATTCCATCGTAATCAAAAATTTCAGTTATTTTTGTGTCAAAAGCGACTATTCAGGACTGATTTGCTGCAGTGTACGCTGGATTATTAGGTTGAGCACAATCTTATGAAATCATTTTCGGTGAAATTCCCAATGCTTCTGTTGCCGTTAGCTTTTGCGCACGGGGTGGTTCCACCAGATTGTGTGTAAATAAAAAGTATAGTACTAACTCTATCGAAATTAATATTTTAAAATGTTTAATCGCTGGATTTTTTTTCTGAATACAATATGTTTCTATTGTCATATTAAGTTTAGCAATCTTTTGACTTTTCGCCACCTGCAGCTCTATATTTACTTCCCCGATGAACTTGCTACTATGTACTATTTACTACACTTTGTACTATAATCTACTGAAACTCTTTTCGGTTGTTCTAACATTGCTTCTGCTGTCGATAACTTTTGCGAACAGGTTAAATCCCCAATTAAAAAAATATCTTTAATTTCGATTATTTTCGAATTAAAAACGACTTCAAATGCATCAAGACCGCACCCTTCAACTTTCTAAACATCATTTCCAAGAAAACTTGTAATATTTTGTATAAATAATATCACACTTTTATACAGTGTATAAATTATACATAATTTAAATCTTGTTACGTAATTAGAATGCGTCACTCAAACGCTTCTTAAATATTCCAAAGCCTCCTTAATTTTCCCTTGAAAAGGGAAAAATCCAAATTGAGAGAATTAGAAGCTTTGAAACCCTCAAAAAGGTACAAAATTAACAATTACCAACCTCATTCTCATTCCGTAAACGCTTTTACAAGTTATTTTTCGTTAAGAATCTCAGAATAAAAGAAAGTGGAAGTTTCCTTTTTTTTTCCTCTTTTTTTTTTTTTTAAGGGGTGTGAGAAATGAGTTCGGGGATATGGATTTGACAAGGCGAGTCTAATAATCAACAAGAATTTGAAAATGAGTGAAGCGCTTTTTTTTTTCCTTCTTGTTTTTCAAGTCATGCTGCGTCATAGACAATCGTCTAAAGCTCTTTTTCCTTAGTTTTTCTTCTTCTTCCTTTTAAATAAAAAGGATCTTTTTTTTCTTTTCTTGACGTGAGTATATGCAACGAGAACGTGAGAAGAGGGTGAAAAAGCATTCGGGGTGGCAGGATTCGACTCGTTGCCTGTGGCTCCTGCCAACGTTACAATTTTAACTAAAATTCGGTATTGGATGAAACGAGTCTCGACTTGTCTTTTTTGACTTTGATATTTAAAGATAACGCAAAAAATATAAATAATTATTTCCAGGCTTGGGTATTGATTTTGATTAATTTAAGATGAGGAATTTTAAAGAAAATACTTTCAGATGTTTTTTTTTGTTTCATTTTACATACCCAATTTTTTTCAAGTGATAAAAACTATTTTAAAAATCTATTTTAAAAAAACTATTTTTAAAAAACTATTTTAAAAATCTATTTTAAAAAAACTATTTTTAAAAAACTATTTTAAAAATCTATTTTAAAAAAACTATTTTAAAAATCTATTTTAAAAAAACTATTTTAAAAATCTATTTTAAAAAAACTATTTTAAAAATCTATTTTAAAAAAACTATTTTAAAAATCTATTTTAAAAAAACTATTTTAAAAATCTATTTTAAAAAAACTATTTTAAAAATCTATTTTAAAAAACTATTTTAAAAATCTATTTTAAAAAACTATTTTAAAAATCTATTTTAAAAAACTATTTTAAAAATCTATTTTAAAAAACTATTTTAAAAATCTATTTTAAAAAACTATTTTAAAAATCTATTTTAAAAAACTATTTTAAAAATCTATTTTAAAAAACTATTTTAAAAATCTATTTTAAAAAACTATTTGTAAAATACTATTTTCTATTTTTTATTTAAAATAGTTAGTCAAGAGACTATCTTCTATTTTATTTCTAATGATCAAAAACTGAACTATTTTCTATTTCTATTTAAATTAGTATTCTCAACTATTCTACCCAAGCCTGAAACTTATGTATCAAAGTCTTGGCGTCGTTTGCAATCATCAAAAGAACATTTTTTGGGCTTTTTATTAGATGTCAACATTTACCACTTTTATTTTGAAAAAACTTTCAACTCGCGAAATTCGATTTTAAATATTTAAAAAAGAATTTATTATTTCATGAAGGATTTTTCATTTAAAACGAATTAAAAATTAACAAACAAGTTTTTCAAATTAAACTTTTAGATTGATTTTAATTGATATGAAAATTATGCTTCCGTCAATGAATATATATTACAAAAAAAAAAAATGGAGAGAGAGAATGATTTGAATGGGAGTAGGCTTGAGGGGCTTGACATTATTTTTTTGGGTTCAATTTCTTTTTTTATCATTATCATACGTTTATATGGAAAAAAAAAATATTATATAGATCTATTGTTCTTAAAAGTTTCGTGTAGGCACGTGGACTTTCATTATGTCGAATAATTTTGGAATTTCCTTTATTCATTTTTAATTGTAGGTTTCAACTAATCCATGAAATATATGTGTTTCAACGGGGTAGCTAATTATTTTTGATCCGTTGAATTTTAAGATGGGGTGTATTCTTTATGGAAAGAGAGTTTGTTTACAGGAAATAGCTATCTCATCTCGTCATCATCCGTGTAAAAGTTTTGAATTCGAGTTCAAGTTGTTTGTTTTTATAATATTTTCTTTCTGGTTTCTGAGTCCAGAATTAATTCCTGTTTGATATTTTTTTTGAGGTCTCATGAAGCTGCAGAGTTGCAAAGAAATTCTGACTCTCGGCTTTTCAAAATTTTTGGTTGAAGATTTATTTTTCAGAATTTTCGTCTCCATATCCTAATTAATTGTCTCCAAATATTGAAGGGTCATTGAGGGTGAAAAAAACTCAACAAATATTTAGCCGATGGAAGTAATGAAAAAAACCGTTTTGGCGCCAATTAATTTGATTATAAAGTTCAATTTCCCTGAGACTACATTTCATCATTTTATTTTTTAAAAAAAATTCAATTACATCAAAAAACAATGTAGCCTGAAAAATTATTGAGTGCTGAAAATCTGGGGGTTTTAATATTAACTCTGAGAGCTTTCTTTCATTTTTTTTCCTCATTTGCCTGACAGCAGATTTCGTGTATATTTTATATATTTATATTCCCACGCACAATATATACATCTCCACGAATACAATGTAAAATTCCATGTCCACCAATTTCATCTTTTTTTTTTTTGCTAAAATTTTTTCCCGTTTACAAAACAAAGCCAAAGGTTGGGGGGAAAAAAAACCAAAGCGCAATTATTCTGAGAATTAAATCCGGCGCTTTGGTTTTTTTTTTTTATACTTTTTCCTCCATTTTTTTTCTCTTTTTTAAACGAGAGAGAGAGAAATGGGAAAAAAAAAATTTTTCCGGATATTAAATAAAGTCTGTCTACTTTTTTTTGACTCGCGTGTAATATTTTTTCTTCTAAGCGAGTTGAGAATCCTGCAAAAGCAGAGCTCGGTCAAAGGCCAAAAAAAATTAAAAGCTAGGACCAAAGCCACGCATGACTTCACTGCACCGAGAAAAAAGATTTTTAAGTAGTTTTGTTACAAGAAAATTATTTTTATGGCAAAACTATTTTAAATGTCTATTTTTCTCAATCTGCCTAAAACTAAAATCTTTTTTCTAAATCTGACTTGGAATTCATTAAATCTTTTCCGTGGGTAAATTTTTATAATGTCGAGTTTGATTCTATCTTCTTTTAAGCAATCTTTCGGATCAATGGGTTATTTTTTAAGGCGAAAAATAATAAAAAAGAAAAATGTTTGATGATCGCTTAGACATAGAGAAAGAGAGAAAGAAAATACTTAAGATAATTTATATGCAATCCTTCAACCTAATTGCAAATAATTATATATTTAAATAAACGGATAAGGCAGACTTGGTATCATGTTAACAGATACCTCCGGGAAGAATATCAGTGGCGTATGAGTTCTTTTATTCTTTGAGATGATGTTGACCTGATTTTGGAATTTGCTGGTTTTTTTTTTCCAACATTGAATCAATATTGACAGGCGTCTTATCTTTGCAGTAAAACAAACCGGTGATTGTCTAACATATACATAGAAGAGAAATTAGGCTTTAAAACCAAAAAAAAAAGAATGGAGGGCATTTGGTTAAGAATACGAAGCGCAAGATGTTAAGCTTAATCAGAATTCAGATCATGTGAATGTCGTCTATCACCCTTTCCCCCCCTTTATCCCTCTCTCTCTCTCTCTCTTTTCCCCTCTTGGATTTTTATTTTTGCGTTTCTTCTATTTCTTTTAGTTATTAAATACATTTTCAAAAAAAGGAGAGGGGGTGTGCGTCAAGGGTGGGCGCACCCCCTCACGTATGTACCTTGGAAAAAAAATACTCCCGAAGATCGTGTGTAAAATGAAAATATCCAACATTAATATTAGGACGTTATCCTGGGTTTGGATGTATGTGTACCTGGGTGGTCACAGTATGGTGGGAACCGAAATAAAAACATGCTTTACTTTAATCGTAATGGATTATCTTGTAATCTCTTCATTTTCGTCAGTCCGTACAACGTCTTAATTTTCTTATTTATACCAAAGTCCTATAAATAATGCCAATGTTATTTACATGGTTATTCGTTATAGGCCGGTAGTTTGTATTTAATTAATAAGCATGGTATAGGTCATATTTAGGATTTGGATGAAATTATTAATGAAAGATGATGATTTCTTTTTCCCTCCTCCCCCTCCTTCTTCTTTGCCTCTGAGTAACATGTAATAACCAATATCGAATTATCGATTATAGTAATATGATTAATTTTTTTTAAAAGATTTTTTTTGTGTTTTTAGTTTCAATGAGATTTTTTTGGAGTTTGGTAAAATAGTGGAACAAAGGAGCTGGGAGGAATAGTGGCTTTGAAAATGATTGTGAAAAAAATTTGTTGAAAAAATTTTAGGACTTCTCTTGGAAAAAATTGAAAATTGATTTGCAGCTAGAATTTTTACAGAAAATTTTATATAAATTTCAAAAAAAAATTTTTAGTGTTTTTCTTGTCCCATTGATTTTCTCAAAACTTTTTTTAATGAAACCATTTTCTTTTTTTTTTTTGAATAGCAAATTTTTTAAAAATTGGTTGTTGAATACATTTTAAAAAAATCGGAATTTCGAATACATTTCTATAATAATTGGGATGTCAAATACATTTCTTGAAAATTGGTTGTCTAATATACTTCTTAAAAATTGTTGTGGAATACATATGTTGAAAATGTGTTGTCGAACACATTTCTTTAAAATTGGTTGTCAAATACATGGCTTGGAAATGGGGATGTCAAATACATTTCTTGAAAATTTGAATGTCGAATACATTTCTTGAAAATTTGAATGTCGAATACATTTCTTGAAAATTTGAATGTCGAATATATTTCTTGAAAATTGAGATGTCGAATACATTTATTGAAAATTGAGATGTCGAATATATTTCTTGAAAATTGAGATGTCGAATACATTTCTTGAAAATTGAGATGTCGAATACATTTCTTGAAAATTGAGATGTCGAATACATTTCTTGAAAATTGAGATGTCGAATACATTTCTTGAAAATTGAGATGTCGAATACATTTCTTGAAAATTGAGATGTCGAATACATTTCTTGAAAATTGAGATGTCGAATACATTTCTTGAAAATTGAGATGTCGAATACATTTCTTGAAAATTTGCTGCAAAATACATTTCTTGAAAATTGGGATGTCGAATACATTTCTTGAAAATTGAGATGTCGAAAACATTTCTTGAAAATTGAGATGTCGAAAACATTTCTTGAAAATTGAGATGTCGAAAACATTTCTTGAAAATTGAGATGTCGAAAACATTTCTTGAAAATTGAGATGTCGAAAACATTTCTTGAAAATTGAGATGTCGAAAACATTTCTTGAAAATTTGCTGCAAAATACATTTCTTGAAAATTGGGATGTCGAATACATTTCCAAAAAAATTGAGATGTCGAATACATTTCCAAAAAAATTGGGATGTTGAATGCATTTCCAAAAAAATTGGGATGTCGAATACATTTCCCAAAAAATTGGGATGTCAAACACATTTCTTGGAAATTGATTGTCGAATAGATTTTTAAAATTTTTTGTGAAGTACATTTCTTGAAAGGTGGTTTGTCAAACAAAGACCAAAAGACATGCATTTCCAAATAATGTACCCACAACTCACATAAGATGAGTTATTTTATTTTAATTATAAAATCACCAATCTTTTTATTTTAAAAACATGCGACTTTAATATATCGCGTATAAACTTCTGTTAAATTAATAGGTGGTAATATTTAA